>CANTUR010000861.1:0-103622 GCA_947683625.1 Mallotus nudiflorus
AAGCAATCTCTTGCAGAGGCATTCCCTGAGGTTTGAGTTGTTGCCTGACTTATCGTATTAGATGCTTTACTTAAATGATTAACTAATCTTTGGCACATGCTTTTTTCAACTGATATCTTTGTTTCAGATCAGAAGAATGCTTAGTGCTAGTGGTTCTGCTAAATGCTCATTCAATGATTGCTTACATCTTGGTGAACCTGGATGTGTTGTGAAAGGGGACTGGGAAAGATACCCCATCTACTTTGAACTTCTTGATGAAATCAGGATCAGGGAGGAATTTCAGTTGAGGACATTTGGAACCAAAAAGGAAGGCGATGTAAGGTATGTCAAAAAAAAATATGAAGTGTGTGACTAAGAGTGTGTCTTTAATGTGTCCTTGTAGTGAAATGTCTGTGAGTTCTGCTCTCGTACAATCTTCTTTAGCTTTTGTTGTTCCATAAGGAGTATTGTGCCAGATGTTTTATTAACTTTTAGTTTCTTATAACCTTTTCTTAAACTCCTTGGGCCTTTTATCATATCAATTAATACTGCTACTTAAGCTTAAATTCCATGCAATGTGGTAAACTGTCATGAACTTATTTCCATCTTTTTTTAGAGAATCCTGGTATGATCAATTTGCCACCTTGCAGGTATAAAGTTGGAGATATGGGTGTCCAGCAAGCAGAGCCTCGTTTGGAACCCAAAAAGCACAGGAGGCAGTCTCGCAAAAGGATCAACCAATCAATATTGGATGAGTTGGATGAACTGGACGATGATGAAAACCTAGATGAGGAAGATGATCCCTACTTGAGGGCACTAAAGAATGAAAATCAGTAGGAAGTTTTACTCCCACAGAAACACATTGTAAATGAAAATGATTAGTTTCTTTAACCCCTTTTCCATCACAGAGATTAAGATGAATCTGTATAGATCAGGATCTGAGGCAATCCGCCATGTTTTGAAGTGAATAATATCCCATAGATAGGAGCAAAATAGAGTTCCCTCAACCAACATGAATGATTTGTCTCCCTCTTGGACACATCATTCTTGTGACCAAGTGAAAAGAGCTCAGCACCATATGTGGTCAGTTCATCACTAATTAAATCTTTTTTCTCACTGGGATTGGAGCAACTTGTCCTAGTGCTGAATTATTAATCTAATTACCAATGGGTAAGACTCCTTTTACCATCAGTTAATTACACCATGGCAATGTTTAGCGCCTGGAAAGTTGTCAGCGATCTCAATATGGTTCATTTAGTGCCTGGTAACTTAACAGCGGTCTCATTATGGGTTCATCATATCACTGCCTGAAACTCTCAAGGATCCTAAGAAATGAAGGTAAATGGATGTCTGCTCTTACTTGCATAACTCTAGGAAATTGAATTCCTAATATGCAGCAACAGCTGAACAAGGCTGTGCTCCCATGTCAGTCGGCCAGATTGAAAAAATATTGTCCAACTGACCTGGAATGCCATCAATGTGGATTATCATTTCATTAATATCGTGTAGGAAACCCGATAACTTTTAACTACATATGAACATTATATGTTCATTTGAATATCTGTCGACCACAAACATCTAAAAAGAACAGCTTTGAAAAGGCATATATAAGAGTGCTTAGAGCAATTATAGCCTTCAGTCATGCTAATTATTCATATAGTATTACATCTCACTGTCAATGAACAAAAACCATGGCCGAGGCACCTATAGGGTGCAAATAACTTTAAACACAAGCTAAAAACAACATGGACATAACCAAAGAAAAAACTGCAAGATGTTGAACAACCCAACCACCATTACAAAGTTTGACCTGCCATAGGCAATGAGAACTCGATAGAAATTGCATGGAATCTAGAACATACATCTGCCCTCCCTACACTGTTATGCTTCCCTCAAATGTAACTTCAGAGAAAGCACACATTAGATGTTGTCAAACACAAGGACAAGCACCCAACACGAAATTCAACTATCAAGTTATACCAATTTGAGAATGAATGCAAATGATGAGGTGCTTTAAACCATGAGGGATTGATACAGCCTACTAACAATATAACTCCTAAGCTTATTTTTGCTAATCCATAGTCTACCACAATCAAGCATTTGTTTCATCCTTACATGTCCATTCTTGCATCCTTGGGGTTGGAGAAATATAGAGCATGGGCAATCACTGATATCTTGATGGGTTCCTTCCACAACGACTCACAACAAATCTAATCAATTCAAGTACATCACAGCAATCGCTCCAATCACATTTACGCCTTATTTGTACTAAATTGTGTAAGAATTCAAGTGATTAATTCTAGCACAATCATGCGAATTTGAACAGCTAAACGACTAAATAGAATTCAATCCAAGCAAATCAAATAGAAACATCAACAAAACAAACAAGAAGAAGAACAAGCACAACAATAATAAGTCAAGAAAACTGATAAAATTCCTTGCCATTGTCTAAACCTTAAAAGGTTTATATCAAATGAAAACTTCTCATATTGTTCAATTAAAAAAAAAAAAATCGCTAAAGACTCCAGATATCATTATTTTTTAGAGGGTTTCTTCTTGGAAGTGACAGGCTGAACCTGAGGCTTAGGATGCTTATCAGCTTCGCTAGGATCGAGCCATTTAAGAGGGTTACGATTAAACCAAGGCCAATTAGGGATTGTAATTAAAGCAGTGAGAACAACTCCTGCAGCGTAGATTTGAATCATCAGTTGAAACGACGCCGTTGCGTATCCTGCACCGAAAGTTATTACTGCGAATAATAACAGCATAATCTGCATTAGCTGCTCTGCTAGCTTTTGCCCTTGCCAATCCATCTGATTTCAACGAAAAAAAAAAAAAAACCATAAATCATCAATTTGAAATTTGAAATTCGAGAAGAAGACATAGAAAATAGATTAAAAACACAAAAACCTAATTTCAATTCGAAGGAAATTGAGGGATTTGGATTCTTACCTTATAAATTATTGGGATCTCGTCGAAGAGTGTTTTCGAAAGAGAGAAAGGAGCTGCAAAACTAAAGGGTACCAGAAATTATATTATTTATTTTTAAATGAGGAGTGTTGTGGTAACCGTTGGATTTGATCACTGGGAAACGAATCACAAACGTTGGAGAGTAGAGCTCAAATAGTACCGATCGCAGTCTTCTTCCTTTCTCTATTTTACCTTGATTTTTTGAGGAAAAAAAAATTACAATGATAAATAATCTAATTAATTAGCTTCTCTTTTGTATTTTTTGGCCAATAGCTTTGCTCTTTTTTCTCATTTACTAGGATTATGTCACCATTATAATTATATATTTTTTATGACTAATCCAATTTGGACAAGACCAGGTCTTCTAGTTATGTATCCTTTTTAATTTGAAGTGAAAATTACAAAATTTTTCTATTATTTGTAGTAATTGTATATTAATTGAGGCACTAAAACTAAAATGAAGATATCAAAACTTCAACTAAAATTGTTAGTGTAAATAATTTAGAAGTGTATTTGTTTATATTTTTATGAAAACGGGATAATAAATGTATAAGTCCTATAAGTTTTTAGAAATTACAATCAAGTCTTAAATTTTTTTTAATTAAGTTCTAAAAGATTTTAAATATTATCACATTAGTCTTGTTTCGTTAAATTAAACAAAATTTACTTATGTGTCATTTGAACTCACCAAATTTAAACACATGTACAGTCAATTCACACCATGTTGTTCTATGTTATCATCTCATCTTCTTCCTCCTTAAGTTCAACGTTTAACATTACCCACCATTAACACCACTCACCGCCAGCATCACCAACACCACTCACTGCCGACACCACCATCAACACTACCCACCGCCATCAACATCATTAATGTTAAAAACCAACACCATCTGAAACCACCATTATCACTATCATCATTAAACAACAATAATAATATAACTGCCAACAAATTAATACCACTACCACCACATCAATAATAATAATATGAAAATAAAAAATCAACAACAAATATAAAGAAAAATCAACATCATCGATCAATAACAAGAATACAAAAAATCAACATCATCAACAAGACTACACAATTAACAAAATAAATACAAATATCTCAAATTTGTTAGTGAAAAAAAATTAAAAAAATCATGACAGATTTGAATAAATTCAAACTACTCTTTTTCTATTGATGGATTCGTAACTTGCCAAAATGCATCATCCTTATTTTACTGCTTCCTTTCCCAAAATCACCATCATCATCAATATTACACTATCACCACCATCAAAATTATCATCACTGCGGCCGACACCACCATCTCCAACAATAAAATTTCAAAATTAACACTACTGCCTCCAACAAAATCATTTTATTAATGAGCAAAATCAATAAAATTAACATGAAAATTATATCTTGCCAAGAAGGAGATGATGAGAAGGTTATGATGAGCAATGACAACAAACAACAAAGATGAGAAATTTAAAAAAGAATAAGACAATGATTTTGGAGAAGAAGTAGAACCAAGCAAAGTGATTTAGAGCAAGCAGGGTGATTTGGAGTGAGTATAGGGATGGCAAGGTTAGGTGTTGGAAAATGTGTTTGCTTTCAATCGATTCAAGGAAGTCTTCTCTTGGGTTGCCCATCGCAGCCCTGTTCTTTCCATAGTCATCACTTTTTATGGTCTCTTCTCTTTCTTTTTATCTTCTTCTTCGCTTTTGTTTGCCTTCTTCTTCACTTTTGTTTGCCTTCTTTTTCACTTTGCTCATCCTTTAATTTCACTGTAGCATTTCCTTTTGTTTTGTTTTGCTGCTATAAGGGATTTATGGTCAGGTTCCGAAGGTGTTGCTCTCAAGATATGGCCCTGGGAAGCTATTCAAAATGCCTTTTCTTTTACTTCATTTTCTTTTGTATTTTCTTTCAAAAAAAATTAATTGAAGCTGACCATGGAGACTAAGCTTTTAGAAATCACCTCTAGATTTAGAAATCTCAAGTTGCAGCTTGAGAGTAAGAAGAAAGAGCATTGTGAATTGAAGGAGAAAGAGGCAAAATTAACCCTAATTTTCACTTTAGTTTTATTAGTGGAAAGCTAAGTTAGATTTATTTGTAGAGGTGGACGATGAAATGGAAAAATAGGGTTGAGTTGGCTATAAAATAGAGTTAAGGTGGAAGCCACATATACACATTCCATTTGATTTAACAGCACAGGAATAACAAGCAAATACTTAAAAGATATTAGGACTCAATTAAAAAAAATGTAAGACTTGATTGCAATTTTCAGAAACTTATAGAACTTATGGGTTCATTATGTTAGTGATATGCACTAGGTCAATCATTTGCGATTATGCATTGACTTTCTTACTTTATTAATAAAGAGGTATTTCATTATCATTTAATTTTATGATAATTATATGAATGGTTAATTCTTACTAAGGTCATCAAGTATGTGACTTGATAGTAAAACCCTTAAATTAAAATAAGAGTTCTATTCTAATTATCCCTAGCCATCTATTAAAGTATTAAGGCTAGTATGAAGTTGACTGATGGTTATGTTTTACTAAACATGAATATGAGATATTAAGTCAACTCATAGGTACATTATAAGAGATCATGTACTAGATTGACCCACTATGAAAATAATACATAGATTAGTGTCATAAGTATTTCTCATCACAATAATTTTATTTTGGTCCTTTGACCTTGAAATTATCATGGATTTCTACATAGCTATTTTATGTTTTGACACATTCTAACATTGTCTTTAACCAGATGATTAAATAGGATGTTATTGGATATGAAATTAGTTATGTGAGGAATGTGAGTGATTTAGAAGGGATTTATTCCTCATTAATATGAGAAAGATATCTATGGGCCCCTTGATGAGATAGACTGAAGGAAAATGCATAGCCATGCTGAAATGAATTGATAAAGAGTTATCATTTTCAGTCTACTTTGAATCAAGTCATAATATTGAACTATATAAGGATGACATTCTATGTCTTATGTTCAATTAAGATATCATGTGATAAAGGGACAATAAAATTCATTGTAATTAGGTTATGTCAGATTATTGACTTCATATGACTTGGGTAGTCATAATATCTTGTTAGAGGCCACTTATGACTTGTAGGCCTAAATAAAGATTTAGGCCCACTACCAATGTTATGTGAACCTACAGGGTCACACACTTAGAATAAGCCCAAAACGAATATGGGTTTAATAAGCCCAAAATAAACTCTGTGGAAATAAATAATTAAAGTGTTTTATTTATTTATTTATTTAAGATAAATGTTATTTTAAATAAATAAATAAGATATTATTTCTGATTTGTTTTTAAACAAAATCAGAATATAATAAATGGAAATTACCAAAAGGTCATTGGTAGGTGAAACCCTAATTTGGAGTCTATAAATATGTTATATTCTCTAGGGTTTTACACACTTGTTTTTTCTGCCTCCAAATTCGTTTTCTTTCTTCTTAGAAAACAAAGACAGAGTTTTCTTTTGTTTTTGATTTGTGAGACAATCAAGGAGGTTGCCAGCACACACACTCCAATTCATTTTGTGAAGGGTTGTTCGTGTGGATACCTATAGAGGACACATCCTTTTGGAGACATCTTGATCCGAACAACCAAAGCAAAAGGCTCGAGGTAAGGTGTCACTGGTGTGAACCTCCTCTCATCCTTCCAGAAAATCTTGCCTCTTCTGCGTTTTGGTGAGATTTTTAAAATCCTAGATTTAATCAAGTAGTCGAATTACATGGATCCAAGTTTGGGAATATTTTTTAATTTTTTCGCTGCGTTTGTATCACGTTACCAAACACATTATCCCTAGGGGTATGCAACAAGTGGGTTGGGTAGGTTCTGGTTGGAAAATGACAAAACCAAGTGGTTTACGGTTACTAATATTTTACACCGAACCGCATAAAATTGGTTAAAAGAACTGGCGATTCAGGTTGTTAAAAATTATCAGGTTTATCAAATTGGGTTGGCAGTTTGGGCCTAACGTTGGGCCTTAAAATTTGGGCTACATAAACTAAAAAAAACACTAAACATATCATTAAAATGGGTCTTAGCCCGTTACTGTTTTACATGACCCAAAGCTTACAAAAATATGGCTCGAGGCCCATAATAATATTCATCTTTTCACCTGATTTCCTATGTATTAACAAGTAAATATAATACAAAAAATTTCTAATTTACACTTAGAAGTATTAATCAAAATAACTATGTTATACTTAACAAAAAATCCCTTGTATAAGCAAAACAATAGTCTTCCAAAAAAATTAAGGCATTCCATTTCGAATCCACCAAAAAGTTAATCCATAAATAATAATAATAATAATAATAATAATAATAATAATAATAATAATAATAAATAATCAATGAGAAATATTACTAACGAAACAAGTAATGAAGGAATTTTGAGACTCAGGAAAAATGTGTGATTATGAAATCATAAAAAGAATGATATTGCAATTAAAAAATGCCACCAAACCATAAAATATATAGAAAAACCATTCATGATTCCTCAAAATGTAATTAAGGTGGAAGCATTTCATCATTGCCCTAAAATTCAAAAAAGATAGAAACACAAATAAGTAAAAGGTAAAGAGTATACTCCCAGTAATTTGAATACTAAGGCAGACCAGTCTGATAATAATAACTTATGATAGAATAATAGAAATAAACAATTTTTAGAGCATATATCACTGTAATAATAAAGTCAGTAACTTGTGGCAATATGTTTAAACATAAGAATAACAGAAGATCAATAAAAGTATAAAATTCAATAAAGTTTAAGGCTCAGCCATATGTTTTCATTCAATAAAGGAAGACAGTAATACTTCTAGCAACAAGAATAGGTTAGTCACTAAAGAAACATAACTAGAAATCCTTTCAAAAATAAAAAAAAAACATAGGTGGAAGTTTTCATCATAACCCCACTAACAGACACTGCAACAATAATATTGCATGCTTTAATAGGTTAGTAAAAAGACAACAACACATCATGAGGTACCAAAATAAAACAAAGGCATAAAACTCAATACCAACATGAAGCTAATGCAACACAAACCTAGACTTGCAACTATCAAGTATTGGTCATAAAAGTCTGTCAGTCATAAATAAGAAGCATATGCACAGAGATACTTAAATAGGTGCACATCAATCACAATAAAAAAATTAGTGAACGATAAGCAAATATATTGATTGTTAGAAGAATATGAAAAACGCAATCAAATTGGTTATGAGTTTGGGCCAACAGGAATAGGGGGTAGATCTGTAATGAAACCAAATAAATTGATTAGATAGTTAACATAAAATACAATTTAAATGAATAAAATGTATTCTAATTTAAAAAACTTACCCTTCTCAAATTTCTCAAGCTCATTAATAGCCTCTTCAATTGAAACTAGTTTTAAAGCCATTATTAGCCAATCTTGGGTACATATCAAAGCTTCCACCAATTTAGGAGTTAGTGAACTCGTAAATTCATCTAAAACTCTACCACCAGTGCTAAAAGTTGACTCAGAAGCAATAATGGAGACTAGGATAGCCAAGACATCATAAGCCAATTTAAAGAGGGTTGGGAATTTCTTAGCATTTAGTTTCCACTACCTCAGTACATCAAAATTCCTGTCCTCATCTACTATTGCCTCACTCAAATATATATCTAATTTAGACCTCCTGCTTCCACCCAGTCCAGTTTTCATTTTATGCTTCTTGAACTTTTCTTTCAATATAGACATTAGTTTTTTAAAGTTTTTATCCTTAACAGATTCAAATTGGCTAATTTCATATGAGAGGCTACTTTGATACTAATTTTCACTCCTAGATCCACTTTTAAAAACAATAAT
The DNA here is from genome assembly GCA_947683625.1 of Mallotus nudiflorus. Classification (NCBI taxonomy): domain Eukaryota; kingdom Viridiplantae; phylum Streptophyta; class Magnoliopsida; order Malpighiales; family Euphorbiaceae; genus Mallotus; species Mallotus nudiflorus. Next base: position 8,792 of record CANTUR010000861.1, read on the forward strand.
ATAATCATTATATAACTCATATAGGGTAGACTTAACCATTGGAAACAAGCTTCCACCTTTGACCTCCTCATACAATTGAGTTAATAAAAATGAAATGTAATCCAATTTAAGACAAGGATTTAAAATGTTGGCAAAGAAGATAAGAAAGTTCATTTTTTTATGTTCCCCCAATACCTATCAAATTTTAGTTTCATATTAATGTCCATTAACACAACAGAACTATTAACAGACTCCTTCCACTCATTTAACTAGCAATGCAGTTTAGAAATCTCACTAAGTAATGAAGTTGTAATCACATATTGAGAACCATATATTCTTAAAGTCAGGAAAAGATGTGTTCTAATATTTTAACTAACTTTTTCATAACCAATCTAAATAATCAAGAACATCTCCTAAGTCTGCCCTAAATGAAAATTCTTGTTCCTTAAATTTTGCAAATGCTTTGTCATAAATGCATGCATTTTTTAACATCAAATAAATGGAATTCCACCTATTTGGCACATCAAATGATAACGTAGAATTATACTCAATACCAATAAGTGTACTATAATCCTTGAACTTTCTCAACCTAGGTGGAGAATTCTTAATGTACCTAACAACATCTCAACTCTCTTAACAGACACAGACACATCTCTTAAGCCATCTTTAATAATTAAGTTAAGTATGTGTGCCATGCATCTCATATGTACATATCGAGTTCGAACCATGCGTCCACCCCAACTAAGCAATTTCTTTTTGAAATAAAATAATGCAGTGTCATTTGATGATGCATTATTAACAGTTACTATAAATACATTCTTAATCCCCCATTCTAGTAAATTGTTTCTTAGAGCCTGAGCTATGTATTCACCCCTATGTGAGGTTACAAACACAAAAGAAAGAATTTTTTTTTTTTGCAGCTTCCACTCAGAATCAATAAAATATGCAGTAATACACATATAGTTAATCCTTTGGTTTAAAGTCCAAGAGTTAGTAGTAAGACTGACTCTTTGACTATGTGTTATAAAAAAATTCTTTAGTTTCTACCTCTCCTCTAAGTAAAAGAAATCATAATAATACCTAGAAACAGTCCATCTATATGGGATCTTAAATTTAGGACAACAAGAACTTATGAACTTTTTGAAACCCTCCCCCTCAATGAATTTAAAAGGCAACTCATCTATTATCACCATTTCGGATAGTGCTTTTCTAATATTGTCTTGATCAAATGACCAAAACCCCAATATTTTTAGAGCAATTAGAGTCAGGGTTAAATGTTAGTAATGTCTGTTTTTTGTCTTTGCTTTATGGGTTTCTTGTACAAATTAGAACATGATTTCTAAGGGAAGAGGTTCCATGTTTTTTGGGTTCAGCTTGAATTTATTTAGCACAGTATTTACATTAACCTTTAATAACCTTACCTTTGACATTATTTATTTGGTCAAAATTCTCCCACACAACAGCTCTTAACTCATATTATTTTCTCTTCTTCTTAGGATCAGTATGCTTAAAAATTTAAATTTTATTGAGTTAGGGCAGTTTGATTTCCTATCCGTGCTTATGCTTCCACCTCATTAGATGTACTAGTAGCATTGATGTTGCTATTGGTTGGGCTTGTAGCCAACTATAAAATTCCAACAAATACAACAACTCATTAGAATAATCAATCGAAAATAAAATTTATTTAGTATATGACAGAAATAAAACATAAAAATAATAAGAAAAAACTAGACCTTTAAGAGCAATGAATCTTTAGTAGATTAGATTAATTGTTTTTGCACATCACTGAGCAATCATAATGAAATATTCATTCAAAAATTATGCTTCCATCAAAATAAAATTATGCTTCCACTATTTTTTTTGCAATAAGTTTTTCACAGTTTGAACTCTAAAAATAACACAGAAAAAACACAAGAGTCACTGATTTATCAAAAAGACATAGTTGACCAAACATAATAACATAAAATAATAAATAAAATTAGCACTCGCAAATCTGTATCAAAAGAATATTACACCATCAAAAATCATATTACAAATGTTCATTTTATGAAAACAAAGTGTCATTTTAAAAGATCCATAAAGATCTTGATGGATCTCAAATACAAAAGTTTAATTAGCTGTAAAATAAAACTTAAAATCATTTTATATATAACAGTCACAAATTTTAGTTTATGCACACAAATTTTAACATGCAAACTACAAATAAATAAATAAAATCTTTACAAAATCAATTTTAACATGCAAAATATATATAAATATAACATCATCATTGCTATATATAATATACCTTATATTTTTTTTTTATATAAACACACAAATTTATAAACATCATCGCTACAAATTAATATAAAAAAACTAAAAATAAAAATTTTTAACATGCAAAATATAAAAAAAATGATTACTTGTTCATCAGATAGATAGATCTATAAAATTAGGCTTTGAAAATTGATTTCTATGATTCTATGACATAAAAAATTTAATCATAAAGAGTAAATGACTCATAATAAAGCAGAATATCAAGAAACCAGAGGTTTTGATTATAAAAACATATTTTGCTGAAAGATCAAGCAAAACAAAATTCAAAAGCATACATTCAATTGTCACATAACAAAAATAGAAGAAGAGAAGAGATCAAGTCAAGAGAGGATTAAGGTTTGGTTATAGTGATAAGATAATAGAAGACAGAAAGGATAATATGAGGGGGCTAGGGTTTTGATGTTTCAATTACAAAGAAGAAAAGGAGAGGGTTAGAAGTGACTACTAAGGTTGAGAGAAAAGGAAGGTTTGAGAAAATTTAAGGGAGGCGTGATTAACAATGTGAGGGTGTGTGTTAGAGTTTAGGAAGAATTTATACTTAATGTTTTGTTAGGTTTAGGTTTAGGTATAAAAACGTCGACATTTTGTGTGTGTGTATGTGTACATGTGTGTGTATGTATATATATATATATTTGGGTTTTTAGGTGGGTTGGATTTTAAACTGCTTTATCCTAACCAAACCCCGAGAACTAAAAATACAGGGCATCCTCCACTAAATCTACCCACTCTCTTCCACGGTTGCAAACTAGTCTCATTATTTAATTCTGGTTCGGGTGCAAAAAAGGGGTTGGTTGTATTATGCACACCCCTAATTATCCCTATAAAAAAACTTTAGAAGTGAAGTTCATCTAATTTGTATGTTTAAGGAATAGTGCTTCAATTTAAAAGACTAATTTAAATCATGAATACATTTTTATATTTATAAATTTAGTAGTACATAGAAGCATGGAAAACTAGGGGTGTGCAACAATCGGGTTGGTCGATTCAAGTGGAATTATGATTAAAATTGATCGGTTTTAATATTGGGAAAATTAGGACCGAACTGAATCGATTTGAAAGATAAAAATAAAATTTTAGAAGCCAAAATTGGTCGGGTCTAATCAGATCTAAAATTGGTTTGGGCTCGGTTGGGTTGGGTCTTTTTTTGGGCTAAAATACAAAAATAAAATACATTAGATATTCATACCATTAATCATTTTAGGCCAAGCCCAATTAGTTACATAGCACAAAATACATTTGTAATTCTATAACTAAGTTAGATACAAAAAATAATTATAACCTTTAATTTTATAACTAACTTATATAAAAATAATAATAACCTATACTTAATACAAAAAATAATATGCAAGCAAATACACTGTTATTCTGCTTACAAAAAATTAAGCAGAAAAATTTGTAGGCTCAGGATTCCACCCTATAAGTAGACATGTACAAAAACATATTAACTGTGTAAAAAAACCCTAAAAAATTACTGCAAAAGTCCCAAAAAATGTAACTGTAGCAAGGTTATAAAAAAGAGTTGATATTCATATGCAGATTGAAAGAAACAGCGCCACACAAAATCAGTTAGAACAAAATCAATGTTCTAATATAGAACAAGGGTACTTAATAAAAAAAAAGCTGGCAGAGGAGGCTCAGGATGCTTATTTACAGAAAACATTTACAATACGACTACGTTGCTAGCAGTAAGGAAATAGCCACTTAGTCAAATAAGGCAAGTACTCTAACATATTTAAAAAATGTAAGGTAGAAGCATCATCACTGCCAAAAAAACACAAAACAAGAGGCTCAAAATTGAGCATTTATACTTCACATCAAGAATGCAGCCACATTTTTTATAGCAAAACAAAAATAAAAGCCACCAAAGAAACTTAAGCATGCATTCATTGAGGATCATATAATCCTAGGGTGGAAGCATCATCGATCATTGCCTCTGTTCTATGCACACACATACAGTTACTGGAATAGCAACACAGATACAGGCACCTCAACCATTAAAAAGAGGCACTTCATATCAGGTTGGTCCCAAATAGTGCACACACAAAGCTTAAACTACTTTAAAAAAGAGGCAGGCAAGCAACTTTAGCAATTAAAATAGGCACATATTAAGAGAATAATAGAGTAATTATCATCACTGGGCAATTTAATTGAGCTAAAGAAGGGTCACTGTTAACTGGATTATGATTTGTCAAAAAAAGAGAAAAAGAGAAATAGAATTTAATTAAACATTACATAAATATTATAAACAAATATAAGTAATTGAAGAATTAAATTAAAAACATGACCTTTTTCAAAAGCCTCCAAATCCTCTAAAGTTTCTTCCACTCCAATAATCTGGCTTGGAATTCTAAGCCAATCAAGTGAACATATCAAAGTTTCTACTATTTTTGAAATCAATGAACACTAAAAAGCATCAAGAACTCTGCCTCCAGTACTGAATGTAGACTCAAAAGCCATAGTAGAAATAGGAATAGCTAGAACATCTCTAGCCATTTCAAGTTCAAATCTTTTACTTTTACCCCAAACCAGAATCAAAACTTATGCTTTTTGAATCTTTCTTTCATTAAAGACATAGTGTTTCAAAAAAAGGCAATTGAAATTCATAAACTGTCTGGCTAGACTTAGTACCAATAACAGACTCAGAGGTAGAAGAGGTGCAATAAGTTGACAAATAATCATTAAATAACACATATGGAGATCAGACTTCATGTTCAAATACAGGGAGCCTTCCCAGTAATGGACCATGCATTTGATGCATAGAGAATTCAATAAATTCAAGTTTATATCAAGGATCAAGGATTGTAGCAAAAAAAACAGAGATCATTTTTTCTGGATCTCCTTAATATTTATCAAATTTTTATTTCATGTTGTAGCCTTATTCTTTACAGACAGATCAGAAGATATTTGTATATTAACAAGCATGCATTTCAAAATCATAAATTTCAAAAAATAAGCTTTTTGCAATCACATAATTTGAACCTGAAATTCTTAGTGTGATATTCAAGAAAAGCTTTAACATGTCCACCATTCGATTTACACACTACCAGATCAGGAAAATTTGGGATAACATCCCTTAAATCATGTCTGAAAGAAGATTTAATTTCTTCATATTTTTCAAAAGTCCTCTCAAATAAATAGGTAGTTTTTAAGTATTAATTAGGTGGAGTTCCACTTAGTGGGGACATCGAGGGACAATAAGCATTTGGACTTGATACCTAGCAGATTAGACAGCTCTCTAAATTTCCTTAACCCTAGCAAGTGAGTTTGCTAATGTATCTAACGACTCCATTACCTTTTTAACAGAAGAATTAACTTCTTTCAACCTATTATTCATAATGAGGTTCAAGATGTGAGCTATACATCTCATATGGAGGAATTTCAGTTTAACAGCAGAGACACCCCAACTTAACATTTTCTTTTTAAAAATACCCCACAGTAATGTCATTAGAGGATGTATTATCCATTGTCATAGAGAACACATTTCTAATCCCCCAATCAATTAAACAATTCTCTAATGACTTAGAGATGTATTCCCCTTTATGAGAGGTAACAGGCATAAAACATATTATATGTTTGTGTGAATTCCACCCATCATCTATATAGTAATCAGTCACACACATACAATTGACTTTTTGAATTGACGTCCACGAATCAATATTGATACTGATTCTTTAACAGATAGTGTGACTTAAAGAAACTTTTAAGCTTCACCCTCTCATTAATAAAAATTGAAAAATAGTCCTTATTTATAGTCCACCTAGATGGTATCTTAAAGCGAGGACAAGTAGCAAACATGAACTTCTAAAATCCACCCCCTTCTACAAATTTAAATGGTAATTCATCAATAATTACCATTGTGTAAGTGAATTTCTAATAGTTTCTTACTCAAATTTCTAAGTCCCTAAGATCGTAGACTTAGTATTTTCATGTGCTCCTACCCCAACAGGTTGCAAAGTTAACAATGTCTGCCTAACATCCATAGAATGTGAAAATTTCAAACAATTCAAGACATGGTTTTTTAATGATACATTTACCTTTAATGATAATACCTTTATCGTCCTAACTCTCTTAAAGTACTACCAAACTTTGGATTTCAGTTTCGTCTCCTTTCATTTTTTAGCTGCAACTTGAGGCTGAGGCTCAATCTATGTTTGCTCAGTAGCAGGAACACTTGGGGCTTCCACCTCAGGGTTTGAACCAGTAGCATTCTTATTGCCATTGGTATTGGTCATCTCCATTATTGACATAAAACAGATAAAAAAAAAACCGGAATCAGTTTAGAGGTTTAAAAAAAAATTGCACATCACAATAAAACATAAAAAATAAAATGAAGTGACTGCTCAATTGTTATAACCCGATATTTTAAATTATTAAATTTATTTTGAGATATGCAGTGTTAATAAATATTTTAAATTTTTATATGTTATAATTATTGTGTGTAATTTAATTTTAGTGTTGTATTTGATTATTTATTTATCTATTAATATTATTATTGTTATTATTTGTGAATAGTATTAAATTATTTTATTTTAAATATTTTAATATAAGTGGTGGACTTAATTTAAAAGTAATGACTTAATAATAATAATAATAATAATATTATTATTATTATTATTATTATTGTTAGATATATGTGATGTGGTATTTTGTCCTTTTCTAATTAAATAAATAATATATATATATATATATATATATATATATATATATAAAGAAAAATTTTCCCTCTTTCTTTCCCTCCCTCTCTTTCCTCTCCCCCTCCCATTTCCTACCTCTTGTTCTTCTTCTTCCTACTAAACGCAGAACCACTGAGTCACCACCCACGCCACCAACGACCACCACACTACCACCACCGAGCTACGCCATCATCACCTCCTTCTTCCTTCTCCTTCTCGTCATCTTTCGCCTGCCTCTCCTCCTTGTTTCTGGCGTGAAATAGAGAATCAGCAGCTGCTGCAACAATGTCACCAGTGACGATCCAGGTGGTTTCAGCTCGTAATCCTGAGCTTTTTCAACTATTCTTGGTCCTAGCAAGCTTGTTCTCAACTCGATTTAAGCTTAGAACGTCCAGTTAGTGAGTTATCTTCAAGTTTTAGTTTAGGTAACCTTTGGTTTTTTATTTTTTTGAGCTTGATTTTCTATGTTTCATGCTTAGTTCCTTTAGAAATGTTGTTGTGTGAACCTAGAGCTACTCAAAAATATTTTTGTTTGATTTTTATGAATTATTTGAATTTTGATGTTTTAATTTTCCGGCGAGTCATTGTTCAGGTGACCCTCGCCGAAATTTTTTTATATTTTTAATAAATTTTTTAAATTATTTGGATTATAGTTTTTGAAGAAAGTATATTGAAATTTTAATCTGATTATTTATTACAAATTTTTGAAGGTTTATGTAAAAAAAATAATTTTTGGAAAAAATAATATAAATTAGTAAATTTGATGTTTTAATTGAAATGATTGTTAATTAGTATGTTTTTAATAATTTTGGAATAATAACTAGTATTAAAATAATTTTTATGAATTATTTACTTTTTTAACTAATTAATAATAATTTCTAGAAATATATTCAAATAATAACTTTATTTACTGTTTTTGTGATTAAATGAATTTTTAACTATTTTTATTATATATTTGAACTATTTAAATAATTATTTATGAATTTTACTAATTAATTTTGAATAATTAAAAATGAGTTTTTATTAATATTATATAATTCATTTGAGATTTATTAACTAATTTGAAAATAATTAGTTTTAAGGTATTTATTATTTAAATAACTTGAATTGAGATATTTTATTAATTTTTATGGATTTTAATGATTTTTAATATATTATTATTAAATTATTGATTGTTGTGTATTTTGGTTCTCAGTTGGACAATTGTGTAGTTCAAAGGCTCAATCCGAGAAGTTGTGCTTTTGAGAATATTTGAAATATGTTTGCTTTTAGGATCGGCTCTACTTTAAGTAGAGAGACGTACATTTTATAGAGGAGATTCTGCCGAATTTTTGATAAAATTCTCATAAAATGTGATATCAGGTCGATCTTGAGTTTTTAATTTTGGTCTAGTCATGTCTTAGATTGAGTCATCCTTTAGAATTCCTATAAGTATATAATTAGGAGTTTGATTCTAATATTGTTATTATTCATTTATTTTCTATAGTTGCACCGAGACCGAAGCCTACTAAACCAAGCCAGTCTATTTATTTTAGAGGAGCGCACAACTGTAAGTTATTATCATATATATGCATTAAATGTAGAATACATAATTATGAGCATCCATATTTTTATAATGTATTTAAATATGAATTTTTTACTAAATGATTATGTATATGTTTGGTATATATGTGGCGTAATATGTTTGGTATATACTCGGTATATTTTTGGTAGATATTCAATATGTGTTTGGTAATATAAGTGGTATACTTCTTTAAAAATGAATGTTATCATGTTTAAATTATGCATTTTATTATTTTTAATAATCATACGATTTATTTGAAGGATAGTAGTAGAATGTGTTACATGGTGGGCTGCACTAGAATTGTGTACGTATTAGTGCGTTAGATTTTAGAGTTGAAATTATTCGATGTGAGACTTGATTATTTGATTATTGAGATTTATGGTGAGAGAGTAGTATGATTGCAGAAGCTCAGTTGACCTAGTGTCTTGGAGCCAATTGCACTGACAGTAAGATTGCGGGAGTTCGGTTGATTTAGTGTCTCGGGGGCCAGTCTACTGTCCAAAAATGGAAAAGAAAATTATTTTGGAATTAAGTAAGTTTGTTGTCTAGTGAGACTTAATAATTGAGGTTGCGTAATATTTTAGAGTTCTATTTCGATTCTTCACTCAAATAATTTTTTCTACATTTATTATTATATAAAGGTGAATTTTTGCATCTGTATGATGCATGTATATATATTATTATACTAATACTTAACTGTATATGACTTTAGGTTGCATGTATATATATTATAATAATTCACTCAGTGAAGTCTGACTTCTCTCAACATTTTTTTTAGGATCTACTGTTTCAGACCTTCCTCGTAGTACTATTTGCCAGAATATTTCTTTTTAGGTTGATTTATGTAAATATTGAACTATTGTCTTCTTGTATTTTTAGTAATCACTGCAGTAGTAGTGATTATTGTATCAGTAGTGTGTTGCATTATTAGAAACCTTATACCTAAATATTGTATGAAGATATTTTTATTATGTTATAAAATAAAGATTTTCTTTTATATTAAATAAAGTTTCAATTCTAGCATATTTTTGTATTATTATTGCATGTGTAATTATTTTAAGGTTTGCTACAGGTTTCGGATTTGAAAGAATTCATATTCCCTAGCACCGCTTATGACTCCCCAATTTGAGTCATGACATCAATACCTTTATATTGTTGCTAAGGCAATATTGAGAATTTGATATCGTAGTGAGTCAGTCACTGTTTCCACCAGTTTTATTTTGAAAGTTATAACTTCATGTAAAAACTTATGCTTCCACCCCTAGGAACTTTAGAACTTTAGACACATACAATACAAGACAGAGCAACAAAAACAAAAAAAAATATTTACACGTTATTAACATAAATCCATATTAACACAAACTCTTAAATAAATAAATATGAACAAAATAACAAACACAATTTCTGAACAAAATCCAATAATATTTTAAAAAAATAACACATTTAATATAAAAATTATTTACAATGCACAGATAAAAAACGATAAAAAATAAAAAAAAATTTATTAAATTAAATAAAATATTTTTAACAACTAAAAATTAAAACAATTATAAATCTATAAATAGATACCTTTTTTGTATACATGCATGTTAAACCAAAGAAAAAAACATGATAAAAAATTAATAATTTTTTACAAATAATTACAAAAATAATTATCCAGCATAAATCTATATAATATAACATATATAACACAAAAAAATTTACACAGATCAAACAAAATTACAAAAATAAAAATATACACAAAGAAATACAAAACAATTATCATCAAGCATAGATCTAAACGTATATATATAAATCAAAAATGATTTACACATATTAAAAAAATTTAAAAATTTAAAATTTTTCACAAATAAATATAAAAACAAAAATATGAGCAAACATAGATCTAAACATTATATGTCATAGATCTAAACATTATAACATATATACAACAAAAAATTTTACTCAGATAAAAAAAGTTCAAAAATAAAAACTTTTTCTAAAAAATAATAAAAAAAATATCATCGATGATAAATCTACAAATATAACATAAATCAAAGAATATATTTTAACCAAAGCAATATAAATATACTTATATACTATATTTTTTAAAATATAAACTATATTTATATAAAAAAAAAATTTATACAAATAACCACAAAAAATTACGAAAATATAAAATACCCAACACATGGAGGAGCCGATCTTTAATGTATTACTTATAAACAGATCGTCAATGAAGATGATGATCTGTTAAAAAGAAAAAAATCATTACAATTTCAAAAATATAAAAGAAGACTGAAATTGAGATTGAAAGAATTGGAGAGAGAAAGATCAAGATCAATAATTGTTAGGGTTTTTAAGGTTCAGAATAGACAGAATGGTTAGAGGAGTAATAGAGATGTTAGGTAAAGAAGAGAGGACAGAGGAAGACAGAAGGCTCTGGAAAAAAGAACGATGGGATAGAGAGAGAGGAGAGGAGAAGTGAAAAATAAAGAAATTAGAATTATATATATATATATATTAACTCTAATTCTAATTACATCATTTAAAACTATTGTTAATATCAGAAATTCGGACAGATCAAGAAACAAAATATCTCCTTGACCCATCAACAAAAATCCAAATATCCATTCACCACTCACCCAAACTAAATAACCTCTCCACTTGACAGGCAAATGGACACAATTTTCGAACTGAGTCGGTCCAAAAAATTGGATCCAGACAAATTTTGCTCACTCCTATGGAAAACCGTAGATACATAAGTTTTCATAGAGTACGCCCAACTACATTTTTTATTCGGTCTCATCTCATATCAATCGCAAACATGGAGATATGAAAAAATAATTAGACGATGGTCGGTAGAGACCAAACATGATTCCACCACAATAAGAGTACTAAGCTTCTCTATGGTTGTCAATGTCATCAAATAAATCATTTCATGATGCATTCTCAAATCGTTTTTAATACCAAAAAAAATGATAGTTAATAAAGCAGAATTAATCATATAAAGCTCAAAAGGAGAGGCATTCGAATACATTCTTCAACAAAAATCTCATAGAACAATTAACTAAACATAGGTCGAAATAAACAAACAAGCTGTTCAATTCATCTAAATATCTCATTCTAAATAAGATGCGACAAAACCCTTCCCAAATGACAAAAAACACAAATGTTTGAAAGTGCTCCTATTGAAAAATTATGGTGGCCATTTAAGAGGATGCACCCGAACGTAATGCTTGAGATTTCTTGGATTTGCTGGTAGCAAGCTGGGTCTCAGGCTGCAAAACCAACATGGAGAATTAAAGGCAATTAAGACAAACAAATGCTCTCTACTCTATTAATGTTTTGCTAATTGAGAGTTACCTCCTTCTTCACGGGTTCTTCTTTCTCAGACAAAATCAACTCAATGTGGCAAGGGCTGGACATGTAAGCTGGCAAAGATAACAGCTTTTACATTAATACAGATTAACACAGAAGAAAAATTCATGTATGCTGGCATTATAAAAAAATCAATCAAAACATACGGTTGATTCTTCCATGGGCCCGATAAGTACGACGCCTCTGCTTCTGAGCCTGATTCACTTGAATGTGAGAAATGTAGAGGGCATCAACATCCAATCCCTTCACCTGGACAAAAAAATATTCACACATGTAAGTCAAAACCAATGATGAAGAACAGCTTGGCAATGTTCAAAAAAGAGAGATTGCAAACTTGAAATAAAAATACCTCAGCATTACTCTCAGCATTCTTGAGCAAATCTAGAATGAACTTGGCAGATTTAACTGGCCAACGTCCTTGACCATTTGAATGCCTGTTTTTAGCCTGAGCAGTACGGCCTACACCACCACAGAAACGTCGGAAAGGTATAGCTTGCTTGTGAGCCATAACATCTTCCAAGTACCTCTTAGCCTTTGCCAAAGGTAGTTTCCTCAAGGCAAAAGCTGTCTCTCTTGTATTCTGTAGAAAATACACAGCATAAAATGGTGCTAATTCTGTCAACATAAAAGGAATAACAGGTATGACTTTGTGTAATATCCAGTCACATACATCAAAATACTGAGAAGACAGGACAAGAAAGATGTTACAGCTTTCTTCTTATAATTAATAAAAAACAATAATACAAATTCATCTACAATGTTTACTCAATCAACAACTGCACAAAGTGATATACTTAATTGCAAAACAAAACCAACTACAAACCAATCAGAGTATGAAACCAACAACACTACAGTCCACAACACTTAGTACAAATGTGCCATCATTTACTGAACCTTCAGTCAGTATGAACTACAGAGGTTCACCCAAAAACAATGAAATCATTTCATTGAAGTTTACGAGTGCCCAATTCACAAGAGACAATAAGGCCCTGCTTTTTTCAACAGGTTTTAGAATTAGAATGGCTGAATCACATGTTCCAATTATTCTATAACCTTTTAGCAATATCATCAGTGATACTATCTAGTTTCTTAAGTAAAGAATTAAAAGAAAAGACTCTGAATGTTCCATCGTTTACTGAACCTTCAGTCACCATAAACTACATAGGTTCACCCAATAACAATGAAGTTAAATTTCCCTGAAGTTTACGAGAGCCCAGTTCACATGAGGCAACAAGACCCTGCTTTTTCATCAGGTTTATGATAGTTTCCAAATTTTTTGTTGGCTCTTAAATTATATTAAATATCAATCATTCTGCAAGCTAGAAAAGTGTAAAACATAGAAACAGCACATCTGCTATCTAATCAACGCTGAGATTGCAAAACTAAGCATGCTAATCAAATTAAATGGCAAACAATTATGAATCAAATAGTTATTGAAAAGAAAATGTTCCATCATTTACTGAACCTTCAGCCACAAACAAATTAAAAACAGAGGTTCACCCAATAACAATGAAACTCTAATTTCCCTGACAGTTACGAGAGACCTGTTCACATTATCAACAACAGACCCCTGCTTTTTTAATCAGGTTTACAAACCATATCCAAATCAAAGCAACAGAGCAACCAAAAGAGAAAGAAAATCAGATCGTAATACCTTGAAGTGAACTCTGAGGTCAGAGCCCCTGGCCTTGCAGGCTGCAAAATGAACAGACAACAAAAAAACAAAAACAAAAACAAAATTAGGCAGACAAAAAGCAAGCCAAGGCGGTGCAGCCATAGGAGATCTTCATGAGCTTACACTTTGTGGAATTTTCAGGCTCTCTTGAGTACTTCACCTGAAAAATGAAATAGAGAAACGATATTTGATTAATAATGAAACACGCATATTCATAGCAGAAGAGATAAGATTAGGAGTAGAAAAGCGAACCATGGCGGCCGATGGAGGTGATGATAATGGCGATTATGGTTCTGCCCCTGTTAAGTGATCCTCTATCAAGAAGAAAAGAGTTGGCGTCTAGGGTTTCGATTTATAAAGGATTTATAAAAGTCGAAAACCCTAATTTTTTTTTGATACCTTCGTTTGTGTCATGTATGGGCTGGGCCTTATAAATATGGTTCAATTGTTTCAAGCATTTTTTATGATGAGATGAGGATTTGTAGATGGTCAGATATGTTCTACTAATATACAAAAATGTAATTTTTTTTTAAAAGGACTTTCATTTTCTTATAAAAAAATTAAATAAATAAAACACTTTCAAGTAGGGATGAATGCAATGGTTTAAACTATCGAAAATTAAGTAGTGAAATGATATAGTTTTTTTAATAAGGACTTTCATTTTCTTATAAAAAAATAAAATAAATGAAACACTTTAATTATCAAAAATTAAGTAGTGAAATGGTATAATTTTTTTAAAAGCATTAATATATCAAAAGATTGATTTTCACCTTCTTCTCTTTAAGTTAAAAAAAATATAAAATATAAAAAAAACAGTTGGAGCTGAAAAATTGAACCGTTTTATTTATATATGTGGGTATAACTTCATGTTTAGCCTTAAAAAAAAAAAAAAAGTTGGAACAGAAAAGCTGAACCGTTTTATTTATATATGTGTGTATAACTTAATGTTTAACCTTCAAAAAAAATCAACAGTTAGAACCCAAAAACTGAACCGTTTTATTTATATATATGTGTTTGTATAACTTCATGTTTAGCCTAGTGGGGAAGTAATTTTCGAAGTAAACTTTTATAATATTTTGTATGTTATTTTTTTATTTATTTTATATCTCCATTTGATTTTTTATTTTCGCATTTTCAATTCAGATTTTTAGTTCATTGCAGATTTTTAATTTAAGCGGGTTATTTAGTTTGATTCAATTTGGCTTAAACTTATCAATCAACCTAACGTTCATCTCTACTTTTCGGTTTCAATTACAAATTCAAATTTGTTTTATAAAAAGTACAAATTAGAATATGATTAGGCATGATTCTTTTTCACTGTTTTAGTTATTTTTAGTGAGCCTTCAAAAATAAAAAAGATATTTTTAGTAAAGGTAATTTGTTAAGTTTATGCAGATAGAACAGATTTTGAGTTCTCACATGTCTCAAAAATGAGTGATCTGAGTCTTACAATACATTAACACAATCCTTTTTTGCCTGGACTGGGGGAAAAATCTCCTCATTCGAGTAAAAAATATGGAATCAATCTCTCAATAAAGGGCTTTTCTTAGTCACATGTTTTCATAGGTTTGTCTGGTTTGTGCTGCTAACAAAATAGCTGCCAATCATTTTGAGAAACAGTACAGGAAGGTTGTTCAGCCTGCATATTCTGATTCCTGAAAAAGTATTTTGTTCTTTAAAGTAAACTTAGGCTTGCAGTAAACATGCTCAGAAACAAACTAGCCTCGGCGGCGCATTTGTCAAGTGATTGAAGCAAAAGAGATAAGCCAACGCTACAAATGAACTTCAAACCTAACTCGCATTCTTTTCTTGTAAAATAAAAATTGACTGTCCAAACAATGTCTGAAGAGTACATGTTCTATGCAAGGGTATGGAAGAATTAAAAGATATAACTGGACATAAAGCTAGTATACGCAGTAACATCCGCCCAGTCCGGGAAAAGGCCCTTCAAATTTTTTGCTCTATTGGACAAAACTTGGTCTACCACAGCAAGTTCCACCCTTAAATCGTTAGAACTGTTAGCCTGCACTTCCCACAACAGTTTAGAATGATCACATAACAATGAAAACCTATGAAATTATCATTCTTGCAGTGTCATAAAGAGTCAATCGCCTGAAAAATTCCAGGTGGTGAAACAAGTTAGGGGAGGGAGAAACAAAGTGCAGCTGTGCAGTTGTGCAGTTGTATTTAATGAAAAAGTACAGGAGAATGACAGTTCAGTAACTTGTAAACATAGTTGCCAGTTATTCGACAAAACAAGATAAATGTTTCAACTTACAATATTTACTATTAAGCAAATTCATTAGGAGAAGTCTAAAGAAACACACTAAGCTTGAATTTTCCAGGATCAGTAAGATCAACATGATAAATGTGCTCTAGGATACCATTTTAATGGGGAGCTCAAATATGCATAAAATGCACAGCTTTAACCCTCAGGGTTATGCAAGGTTACTAGGCAATAACAGTGGAGCTTAAAATGGGAAACAATAAATGAGTTTATGCTTAAGAAGAAGAAAATTTCTAGAAGAGACAGAAATCTACCTCTAGCCAGAATATCCATTTATCGTTGCTAGCTCCACTAAGTCGACATATATATGATGGTGGACCACCATCGACTGCTTCAGGAGCTGAAACAATTTCAACAGGATTATATATATTAATTATGAATTAGGCCCAAAAGAATATGTATATTCATTTTGAAAAGGTCAAAAGAATGTTACACAGAATCCAGTGGATAAAAGATCTTATACCTGGAAGTGTATTATCTGCAAGTGACCAATTGGACAAGGGACCAGTAATGTTAAGGACAGCAACCCAGACCTCCTCTAAGTCCCTGAAAAGACATAATTCGTAAACCTGATTTGTGTATTGAAGCAAAAATATATATATGAAGTCTCCATTCTACTCACCCTAAGGAAAGTTCCAGGTGGATTCTCCGAGATCCTTCACTGGAAATAGTACGAGGCTTGTAATTAGACAAGTAAGGGAAAGATCTATATTGCTCTGAAATGTCATCACTCCATGCAGGGAACTTCAAACTTCTTGAGAACATAAGGGATACTGGAAACAATGCCTAAGGAAATATTTGAAACTAATGTTATATATAATATTGTTATGCATGAAATTGAAGAATATTCATCAATATTAAACAAAATTAGTGAAAATTATGTAACTTAGATCCTGCTGGGACTAAAAGAATAAAATTTAATGCTGCCACAAACACACACATCTATACCTGTATTTATTCTTTCATACGTAAGGATTTATAATGATATAACCTCTGTGTCAGGCATAGGATATCCACAAAGAACGCAAAAATACTTTATGGAGGAATGTGTCCCACTCATTTCAACGATAAGGTTGAGATGGAAAAGTACTGAGATGCATAAATAGTGGAGGAAAATGGAGACAGGAAAATATTGGAACAATAACAAGGACATTACATTGCCATGAGTGGAGAAAGAAGAAGAAAGGTTAAGGACTAAGGAGAGACTCAAGATTCAAAAACTAACATGACGAATCTAGAATTTTGTGGGAGAGTAGTTGAAAATTTGTGGCACTGGTATAAAAGTGTGACGCACAGAATATTGCCTCAAATGATACCAAATAAACAAGATTGCAACCTACCATCCAAGTCTCTTGGTGAGACAAATTAGCAGTTTCAAAAGAAAAATCTGAACCAATGTGTAAAAACTTTGCCACTTCAGGTGCATATTTAAAAACAAAAAGCAATGAATTGGAATCCACGACAGAAAAATCATAACTGCAGTCCATGACCCTGTTTGCATCTGTCAATCCACATGAAAATAGTTTCAGGAAAATATAACCAGAAAGAGAAACTTCAAATAAATCATAAAGCAAATACCAACTAAATCTTCAAATTAACATATCAAAACGAATAGCAGAGTTGTTTCTTTCCTTCATACCTGCAGTAACAATGGTGTGCTGAAAAACAACCCTCTTAGGTGCACTATTGCTGTAAGGAAAAAATTGTGACGAGAGAGCCAATGCAAGCACACTAACATGCAGCAAGAGCTGCATGATGGAGGACCTAGCCAACCATTGGCTGCAAATAGGTAGTAGAGGGCCCACGCACCAACCAGTTACAACCCCGATTATAGCTGCCAATACAATATCAGTAACATAATACCCTGAAAGTAGATAACTGATCATTGTTATTAACAGGTCAAATGATTGCCAGGTAACGGGATTTCAGAAGTAGGATCTACTCCTCCAGATAAAAAGTAAGATTAACAATTATAAATTTATGATAACTGAAACAAAAACCTCAAAAGCTTAAACACAACTCACAATAAGAAAAGTTCAATAAAGCAATTTTATGGAGATGAAATTTGATGTGCACCTGATATAATCAAACTAGAAATTTCCTCCAGATATAGCACTTGTGTTCAAAGACCCAATAATTAATGACTGGCAAAGCCATAACAAGTAGACAAGTGACACAATAAAGGGAAGAATCCCCTCCACTGCTTGATAAAGAATATAACTGAGCCAGTTGGCTTCACAAATTATTCAATCTTAACTGTTGGCCCCTAAATGTGCAAGCAAAACTCTACTTTCCAGATAGAATTAGACCAATAAACGACATCCAGATTCTAATACTTCTTTTTATCAGCATCTCATGTTGAAACAACCAAGACTCTAGATTATGCAAAACAGCCGTGCATGATTTATGCCAGAAGGCCTGATTATTTTCAAAAAAAAAAAATCCATCACCATAAATAAATGTTTAGGAAAACTAACCGTAGGGTGGAGGAACAGCACCCATCATGCCCATCTTCTCAATCAAAAATTGGGCAAGAAGTCCACTAAAATATACCGAGTACATAAGACATGGAATTACAGGTATTATGTAGATGGCTGCAGACCTGAAAGCAAATCATTAGTAGAATGCAAAATTAATTCATTTTGAAATTAGACAAGGGAGAACCAGATGATTGCAAAACATTCGGCATTGCTGATCAATGATGATTTGCTGGATCAGCACAGAGATCATATTTCTCACATAATTTCACCATCATGATCAAGAATCTAAAAAGTAATTATTATGGCCGTGAATTGCTACTAATAGTGTATTTGATAAGCCATAGGTAGTTGACATATTTTCCAATATGCCAAAACCTAAGTTTGGGATCATCAATGTCTGAGGATAGCCCAACAATCTCAAAGCTATAAACCTGCTTGAAGGTATCATTGCATGCTACAACTGTCTTGCCTTAAAAACAATTCAGGGGGGGGAAGGCAATCAGCAAAGAGCAAAATTTTAAAAATGAAGGACAGCATTCATGATGATTGCATCTTATCCAATTTAGAAGTTCTGAGATATGAATCAGGCAAAAACTATATAACAATAAAGATATTGTATAAAGAAAGGGCAAAAAATGCAAACAATAGGATAAACAACATTTTTATTCATGATGAAGAAAGAATTTGATAACAATACAACCTGAGTGATTGGCGACCATAAGATTTGATACAAAGTTTAAAGAAGATCCATGCAGGAAGCATAAAAGCTGACACAGAAAAGGTCAGGAACCCTCCACTCAGCCCAGCTACAAGAGAAGCCTACTTTACCAAAGTTAGCCATAAAAATTTATAAATTTAAAGGGAAAATAAATTATTGCAACAGCAATAACACTGACTACACTACGTACCAAAGTTAAGCAAGCATAAAATCCAAACGCTCCCCAAAACCAAGCTTCATCAGATAGTTCCTGCAGAATCCATTCTGTGTCAACAAGAATCTAGGGATGAATGGTGCAGCCAATCTTGAATTTAAATAACCATTCAGAAATTGAGTACATGAACTTATTCAAACTCCATTCTAAATTAATGCCATGCATTACAAATTATGAAATCCATAAGAAAAAAAAATCTGACCAACAAAATAAGATCATAGAGAGAATCATATGTTAATCTTTATTGTAATTTTGCAATTAACACTAGGGAACCATAAAAACAATTGGGATAAGTACAATTTGGATCCTTGTGGTTTTGCCTTTTGGCAAAACCAGTGCTCTGTTTTTTTTCTGGCATTTAAGTGCCTTGTGCTTCACATTTTTTTACACTTTAGTACTCTTCTAACTAATATTATCATTATTTTATGAGAACACATTAATATAATATTAAATTTCAATGATAAATTTATTCTATATATGATTTATGATCAATCGAACTAACTGGTTATTTTTAAAAATGTTGAAATGTAAATGAGCTGTAAACAGATGAAGAGAAAAGTTTATGTTACTGCTGTAGTTTGACTAAGAGCAAGATTGTAGGGACTGCTTGAAGGCAAGATTAGTGGGATTGATTGAAAGCATGATTGTAGGGACATAGCATAATTAGTGGGCTTAAAAATAGCTATTCTATCTTGTATATATATGTATTTAGATTCAGTGTTTAAATAATATGTAAATATAGAAAATATTTCTTTCTTCATAATTCAGATTTTATCACATGGTATCAGAGCCCTAGTTCAGTCTTTTTTTTTTTTTTTTTTGGGTTCTCTTCTTCCTCTTCAAGCAGCCTTCATTGCTGTCTCTTCAAGTAGCCTTCATTGTTGTTTCTTCTTCTTCCTCTTCAACCAGCATTCATTGTTGTCCTCTTCAACCAGCCTTCATTGCTGTCCTTTTCAACCAACCTTCATCTTCATTCCAGCCTTCATTTCCATTAAGCCATGTCAACTTCCCAAACAACTGTCACTGGTAGCCTCTCCGAAGAACCCAATTTTGTTCAGAAATTTGGAGAATTGCAAAACATACGGGCTTCTAACAAGCTGATTGGAAAAAATTACCTCAAATGGTCCCAAATTGTTCGCACATACCTGAAGGGCAAGGGCAGAATTAATCATCTGCTTGGACCAGGACCAGCAAAAGAAGATCCAACCTTTGGAATATTGGACGACGAAGACTCTATGATTATGTCCTGGTTATGGGATGTTGACAGCTGTAGAATCTCCTAAATTATAGGACATAAAATTGTAAATCACTCAAATTAGGGCTAAGTTGTATTTTGTAGTTTCTTATTTTTAGTCTTTTTTTTTATATTTCCTATTTTAGGAATATTGTATAAATTCATAGTTTGAGGGTGAAAAATAAACATACAGAATTTTTTTCCTATTCTCTCTTTTACATCATGGTATCAGAGCCTGGCTGCCTTTAGCAGACAGGATTCTCAAAGGTTTAGGTCACCGCCATCCCAATTTTGCAGAAGCGTTTCTTAATAATAGACACCTTTTTCTTTTTGCCTTTTTCCTTTAAGTGTGGCGGACGGAAAAAAATCTGTTACAGCAAGGTTGGTTTTTTAGGTGATAATCCCTCTTTGCAAATCAGCCCTGTGAAGCTGGATGGTACAAATTACCTTTCTTGGTCAAGGTCATGTTTATTGTTCATCCAAGCCTGTGGCTTGAAGGCCTATGTTACAGGGGAGAAACCAAAGCCGACAATTATAGATTCAACCTACAACCAATGGGACGCTGAAAATTCTCTTGTTATGTCATGGCTTATAAATTCCAAGCAGCACCATATTTCTAAAGGGTATTTGTTGTTTAATACTGCTCATAAAATTTGGAGTGCAGTATCTTTGACCTATTCTCAAGTGGGCAACGATGCTCAGATTTATGAATTGCGGAATAAGGAACATGGAACTAAACAAGGTGAGATGACTACTGCTCAATAATTTGCTGAATTGAGTGGTTTATGGCAAGAACTTGATTACTACCAAGATTTTCAGGTTGTTTGCCCCGAAGATGCGACCAAATTTCAGAAATTGGTAGAAAAGGAAAGCATATATGATTTCCTTGCTGGTTTGAATATAGAATATGATCATATTCGGGTTCAAGTACTCGGTAAGGACTTTTTACCTTCATTAAGGCAAAAATATTCCTGTGTACAACAAGAGGAATGCAGAAGAAGTGCTATGGTACACACAATTTCAGTGGAGAAAGCTGGCCCGATGTCCAAGACCACTCATGAACAAACGAAAGTTGGTGATTCAAGCACATCAAATAAAGATCAATTGAAGTGTGATTATTGTGGAAAGCCTGGGCACACTAAAGACAGGTGTTGGAAGCTTCATGGTCGACCAAATAAGAACTGAGGAGGAAAGTATATGGGGTCACTAAGACTACAAGTAAAGATGGCAAAAACTATTGAAACATCAGTGCACAGCGAGATTACCAATGGAGGCTTTTCCAATGAAGGGGTACAAATCCTAAGGTGTTTTTTGTCCCGATTAGATTTTAACTCAACCAGTGTTGCTTCTGCTTCTTCCAATTTTGCCAATTTTCTCTACAAAAAATAATAATCCTTGGGTCATAGATTCTAGAGCCTCAGATCACATGACTGGCTACCCCAATAATTTTCTAACCTACTCTCCATGTTCAGATAAAGTCCGTATTGCAGACAGCTCTTTATCTTCTATTTCTGGAAAAGGTTCTATTAAGTGTAGTCCATCTCTCAAATTGCCTTTAGTCCTTCATATTTGAAGTTTTCCAAATAATCTTTTATCTGTTAGCAAACTCACAAAAGAGTTCAACTGTAAAGTTGAATTCTATCCTTCTTATTGTTTCTTATAGGAACTGAAAACAGGGGAAACGATTGGCTATGGTAGAGAGCAAGATGGCTTATATCTGCTAATGGAAAATAATGACCCTTTGAATTCGGTTCAAAATCGAGCTTTTTTAGGAGATTCAATGTCAACTAATCAACAATTAATTCAGTGGCATAGAAGATTAGGGCACCCATCTTTTTCTATTTTGGAGAAATTATATCCTAGTTTGTTTAAACAATGCAATTTGGATTCATTAGTTTGTGATGCTTATGAGTATGCTAAACATACAAGAACTTCTTATCCTTCAATTAATATCAAATGTTCTACTCTTTTCATGACAATCCATTTTGATGTATGGGGTCCTACACATACTGTTTCATTGTCAGGTTATAGATGATTTGTTACCTTCATTGATTGTTGTACTAGAATGACATAGGTTTACTTAATGAAAGCAAAGAATGAAGTTTTTTCTTGTTTTCAATCATTTCATAACATGATTTGTACACAGTTTAATGCGGTTCAGATTTTGAGAACTGACAATGGAACAAAATATCTGAACAATGCCTTTCAAAACTATCTCGATTCCCATGGGATATTGCATCAAACTAGCTGTGTTTATACAAGTTTACAAAATGGAGTCTCTGAAAGGAAAAATAGACATTTATCAGAAGTGGCTAGGTCTCTCATGTTCACTATGAATGTTCCAAAGACCTATTGGGGGGATGCGGTGCTTTCAGCTGCCTATCTTATTAATAGAATGCCCTTAACAACATTGAATTTTAAAAGTCCTTTATAAGTTTTATAGGGTATTAGCTCCTATATTGTTCCTCCTAAGGATTTTGGATGTGTGTGCTTTGTCCATAGGAGGAATGTAGGAAAATTAGATCCTAAGGCCTTTAAATGTGTGTTTGTTGGGTACTCTTCCAGTCAAAAAGGTTATAAGTGTTATCATCCTCCAAGTAGAAAATATCTTGTGAGTATGGATGTTACTTTTCGGGAATTTGAGCCTTATTTTCCTTCACTCCAGTCACCTCTTCAGGGGGAGAATAAGAAAGAACAGGTGATGTCACCATCACCAATTCATTTTTCTAACCCAATCATTAGTGGTAGTAGTGAAAATGATAAACAACCTTATGTTAGGAGACTAGATAGGGCAGATTTAAGGACTTACACACACAGGGACAAAGCAGATAAAGCTGTTGAGCATGATCTACCTAGTCAAACACCACCTTTAAATTCAGTTCCTCAAGATTTACATTATGAGTCTCCTTTTCCTTTAAACCTTAATGCTCCTAATTCTAATTCTAGTGTCAATGATCTTGATGTACTAATTGCTATTAGAAAAGGGCTTAGAACTTGTACTAAACATCCTATTTCTAATTTTGTTTCTTATGATTCATTATCTCCTTCCTATAGAGCCTTTGTATCATCTGTCTCTTCTGTTCCAATTCCTTAGGGTTAGCAAGAAGCATATAAGGATCCTAAATGGAAAGAAGCTATGGTTGATGAGATGAAGGCCTTGGCAAAAAATGAAACATGGGAACTTGTTCCTCTACTATTGGAAAAGAAACCAGTTGGATGCAAATGGGTGTTCACTATTAAACACAAGGCTGATGGAACAATAGAAAGGTACAAAGCTCGATTGGTGGTGAAAGGATTCTCTCAAACCTATGGAGTGGACTTTCAAGAGACCTTTGCTCCAATTGCAAAAATGAATACTATTAGAATCCTATCGTCATGTGCAGCTAACCTTGATTGGGATCTACAACAATTAGATGTCAAGAATGTTTTCCTTCATAGAGATTTGGAAGAAGAGGTATATATGGAAATTCCTCCTGGGTTTGACTGTAAGAAAACTAAAGGAAAAGTTTATCGTTTGAAGAAAGCTTTGTATGGCTTGAAACAGTCACCTAAAGCATGGTTTGACAGGTTTAGTAAAGCCATGATCTCATTTGGATATTGACAAAGCAATGCCGACCATACATTGTTCTTTAAACATCACAATGGTAAAAGTACAATGCTCATTGTTTATGTTGATGATATTGTTGTCACAAGGGATGATATGAAAGAAATTGGCAAACTAAAGAAACTATTAACTCAAGAGTTTGATATCAAGGATTTGGGGAGGCTATGATATTTCCTTAGAATAGAGGTCGCTAAATCAAACAAAGGAATTTTCATTTCTCAACGGAAATATATTTTAGATCTTCTTAAGGAAATTGGCATGTTAGGGTGTAAGCCTATTAATTCTCCTATTGAAGCTAATCATAAATTACAAGTTGGTCATGGTAAGCCTGTTGATATGGGTCGATATCAAAAATTGGTTGGAAAATTGATCTATCTCTCTCACACTAGGCCATATATAGCCTATGTTGTAGGTGTGTTGAGTCAATATATGAATGATCTGCGGGATTCACATCTAGATGCTATTTTTAGAGAACTAAGATATCTAAAATCTGCACTTGGAAAAGGATTACTCTTTTCAAAGCATGGTCATATGAAAATACATGGATTTACAGATGTAGATTAGGCTGGACGTCTTGATGATAGGAGGTCTACATCTGGTTATTGCACATTTATAAGTGGAAATTTAGTCACTTGGAGAAGCAAGAAATAGACTGTAGTAGCTCGATCAAGTGCAAAGGTAGAATATAGAGCTATGGCAATGGGTGTTTGTGAATTATTGTGGCTTTGAAAATTAATAGAAGAACTACAACTGTTAGAAGTGAAATATTTGTCTTTACATTTTGATAATAAGGCTGCCATCAATATTGCTCATAATCCAGTTCAACATGATCGAGCAAAGCGTATAGAGATTGATCGACATTTTATCAAGGAGAAAATATCTAATGGAGTTTTGGATATTTCTCACGTGATTTTTAAGAATCAGCTAGCTGATGTTTTCACTAAGGGACTTAGTAGTAGATTATTTCATACTCTAGTTTGCAAGATGGACAAGTGCAATATCTATGCACCATCTTGAGGGAGAGTGTTGACAACTGTAGAATCTCCTACATTATAGGACATAAAATTGTAAATCACTCAAATTAAGGTTGAGTTGTATTTTGTAGTTTCTTATTTTTAGCCTTTTTTTATATTTCCTATTTTAGGAATATTGTATAATTCATAGTTTGAGGGTGAAAAATAAACATACAGAATTTTTTTCCTACTCTCTTTTACATCATGGGATTCCATGGAACCTACAATCAGTGACATTTGCATTTTTTTACTATAGCAAAGGAAATTTGGGATTGCATTCAACGCACATACTCAAAGGCCCGTAATATTGCCCAAGTGTATGAAATCAAAGTTAAAATTGGAGCAACTAAATAAGGAGACAAATCTGTCATAGAATATGCAAATCTTTTGCAAAATCTATGGCAAGAACTAGATCAATATCGAATAATTTAGATGAAGAGTCCTGATGATGCTAGGATTTTGAACACCTTCATTGAAAAGGATCAAGTCTATAATTTTTTAGCAAGATTAAATCCTAAATTTGATCAGGTCAAGATCCAAATTCTTGGCAAAGAACACACACCATCCCTAGAAGAAACAATTTCATTAATCTGAGTAGAAGAAAGTAGGAGGAGCGTTATGCTTGAACCACAAACTATGGATGGATCAACACTAGCAACAAAAACAAATCATGAGAAAGAAAAGAGTTATCAGTCTCAACACTTTGGTAGGGACAACCAGCGGAAGGAAAACAAGGACAATCTCGGGTGCACCCATTGCAAGAAACCAAGGCACACAAAAGATATGTGTTGGTAGCTGCATGGTAAGCCACCAAGCCAAGAGTGGGGAAGTCGTTGGAGGCAACAACGACCTTAAGCATATATGGCAGAACAGGCACAATCGCACACCAAGTAAGGTTCAACAATAGGAGGATTCAAAAATGAAGAAATTAAGAAGCTGAGAGGATTGCTGGGATCTCTTGACAAATCTTCTGGAGCTTGTTCTTTAGCTCTTTCAGGTAAACCTTCATTTTCTTTTTGCATGAATGCTTCAAACAAATTTTACACCAATTCTTGGATAGTAGACTCTAGTGCCACAGACCATATGACCCCTACATCTAAATTTTTTCAT
Source organism: Mallotus nudiflorus (assembly GCA_947683625.1). Taxonomy (NCBI): domain Eukaryota; kingdom Viridiplantae; phylum Streptophyta; class Magnoliopsida; order Malpighiales; family Euphorbiaceae; genus Mallotus; species Mallotus nudiflorus. The sequence continues at coordinate 35,019 of CANTUR010000861.1, forward strand.
ACCTGCAATTCATATGCTAGTAATAGGAAAATAGTAGTAGCAAATGGTTCTTTAGCTACAATTGCAGGATTATGAGACATTAATGTGACACCTTCTCTAACCCTTAGAGATGCCATTCACGTGCCAAAACTATTAGCAAAACTTGTTTCAGTTCACAAAATTACTAAAAATCTATAATGTTGTGCAATATTCTATCCTTCCTACTGAGTCTTTCAGGACCTAGCATCGAGGAGGAAAATTGGACTTGTTAAGGAAAGGAACGGCCTATACTATCTTGAAGTACCCAGTACCTCAAAGAGAGTAATGCATAATCAACCCTTGTCATTTTTTAGCTCTTCCAACAAAGATACTATTTGGCTTTACCACCTTCATTTTAGTCATCCATTTTTTCGTGTCCTTAATGTTATGTTTCCTACCTTGTTTAAAGGATTAAGTTTTACGGATTTTAATTATAATATTTGTGAACTTGCAAAACATACTCATGTACCTTTTTCTACTAGTAATAAAAGGAGTTCACATCCTTTTGATATGATTCATAGTGACATTTGCGGACCATCCACAATTCCAAATATTTCAGGGTCTCGTTATTTTTTATCCTTAATTGATGATTGTACTCGGGTCATATGGATTTTTCTTCTCAAACAAAAATCTAATGTTAGCATTGTTACACCTAATTTTCACTCAAATGGTCCAAAACCAATTTGGGGTTAAAATAAAAAAATTTAGGACAAATAATGCTAGAGACTACTTCACCCAGATTTTGTCACATCACTTCCAATCACAGGGCATTATCCATGAAACATTATGTGTTAATACACCTTAACAAAACGGGGTAGCTGAACGGAAAAATGAGCATTTACTTAACACCACTCGAGCTTTGCTCTTCCAAGAAAATGTTCCTAAATCCTATTGGGGAGAGGATGTTCTTATTGCCACTTACATGATCAATAGGCTTCCTTCAGAAGTATTGGATAATAAGAGTCTCATAGAGCTGCTTAATAGTTTCTACCCTCATTTCAGAACTTCAAATGGGCTCACTCCTAGGGTGTTTGGGTGCACTGCATTTGTCTATGTCCACAACCCGCATAGGGGTAAGTTAGATCCACGATCCATCAAATGTGTTTTCCTTGGTTACTCTTCCACTCCAAAGGGATATAAATGTTATAATCCTTTATCTAGAAAATTTACATCTCTGTAGATGTCACCTTCTTTAAACATACATATTTTTTGTCCAAGTCCTCTCTTCAAGGGGAGACATCAATGATGGAAGATAGTACTTGTGAGTCCTTTGAACCACTTAACACCCTTGACCTTCCTCATGTTCCAGTCCGTATTTTTTAACCATTACCTGATTCATCGTCTATTCTAGCCAATGTCATTGAACCATTACCTATTCAGGCAGTACTACCCACAATTTTCCATGATTTCCTTAGGTATATGCAAGAAAAAAGGTCGTTCCAAAACTAACACAAGTCTATGAATCTAACTTAGACTCTAGGAATGAGAACATGGTAAGATCTTACCCATCTTTAGACACACAATTAAGTACAACACACACAGACATCACAAACCCAACAAATGACCTAGATCTTCCTATTGTTGTTAGAAAAGGCACTAGAGAATGCACTAAACGGCCACTCTATCCACTATCTCACTATGTCTCTCTTAGGCGCCTATCACCAACTCACAGAAAGTTCATTGTTAGTCTAGACACCATTACTATCCCTAACACTGTTTCTGAGGCATTATCAAAAAGGGAATGGAAGAGTGCTATAAGAGAAAAAATGAGTGCACTAGAAAAGAATAAAACATATAAGATTGTTGATAAACCAAAAGGAAAGAAAATTGATGATTGTAAATGGATTTTCACATTGAAATACAAAGCTGATGGATCTCTTGAAAGATAAAAAGCAAGACTGGTGGCAAAAGAGTATACTCAGACATATAAGGTTGATTATCAAGAATTTTTGCTCCAGTTGCGAAAATGAACACTGTGGGAGTCCTGTTATCATTGGTAGGCCACTTTGATTGAAAGCTCCTGCAATATGATGTTAAGAATGCATTTCTCCATGGTGACTTACATGAAGAAATTTATATAAATATCCCACCAGGATTTGCAAGTAACATAAGTAACAAGGTATGCAAGCTAAAGAAACTCTTTATGGGTTAAAGCAATCTCCTAGAGCATGGTTTGGGAGATTTGCAAAAGTCATTAAGGAGTCTAGGTACAAACAAAGCCAACGTGATCACACTCTGTTTATTAAGCACTCGAGTATAAGCGGGTGACTGCTCTTCTAGTTTATGTTGATGACATCATAGTGACTGGAAACGATTAGAAAGAAAAGCATAAATTAAAGCAGAAACTAGTGAAAGAGTTGGAAATAAAAGAATTGGGAAAACTGAAGTACTTCCTTGATATTGAGGTAGCATATTCTACATAAGGAATCTTCATCTCTCAACAAAACTATGTGATTGATTTATTGAGAGAAACAGGGAAGATTAGGTGTAAGCTTGTCTCTACCCCAATAGATCCAAATCACAAGTTGGGAGAAGCTTAAGAAGAACCGGTTGTTAGCAAATGAATGTACCAAAGGCTGGTTAAAAGACTCATATACCTTGGTCACTCTAGGCCAGATATAGCATACTAAGTTAATGTGATTAGTCAATTTATGCATGATCCAAGAGAATCTCATCTTCAAGTTGTTTACAGAGTACGATATTACTTGAAAGGCAATCCAGGGAAAGGAATTTTGTTCGAGAAAAATGATAATCTGACTTTAGAAGCTTACATGGATGCCAACTATGCAGGTTCCTGAGTGGACAAAAGATCAACTACAAGGTATTGCAGTTTTCTTGGTGGTAACCTAGTAACATGGAGAAGTAAGAAATAAAATATGGAAGCAAGAACATCTGCAAAATAAGAATTTAGGACTATTGCTCAAGGATTGTGTGAACTACTCTGGCTGAAGATCATTTTAAATGATTTGAGAGTCAAATGGGAATATCCTATAAAGCCCTATCCTGATAATAAATCAGTTATCAATATTGCTCATAATCCTATACAACATGATAGGACGAAACATATTGAAATTGATAGATATTTTATCAAAGAAAAATTGGAGGAAGGGCTAGTGTGTATGTCTTATGTTCCTTCGAAATGTCAATTAGCTGATTTCTTTACAAAGGGGCTAAACAATTCAAGTTTCCATAATTTTGTATTCAAGCTGGGAATGGAAAACATCTATTCCTCAGCTTGAGGGGGAATGTTGAAATGTAAATGAGCTGTAAATAGATGAGGAGAAAAATTTATGTTACAACTGTAGTTTGACTAAGAGCAAGATTGTAGAGACTAATTGATTGAAAACATGATTGTAGGGACATAGCTTAATTAATAGGTTTAAAAATAGCTATCCTGTCTTGTATATATATATATATATATTCAGATTCAATGTTTAAATAATATGAAAATATAGAAAATATTTCTATCTTCATAATTCAGATTTTATCACAAAAAATATTGTAAGTTTATTTTAAAAATTATTTCTTTTTATTCATTAAATTAAACGTACATCTAAATTTATTTTTTTGTGAGTTTATTGTAGTTAGTTAAATGATATATTACTTGGTATATGATTTTAACATTGAAAATGCATATTATTTTTACATTAAAACATACATTTTAAACAATATTTGTTAGGAGGGTAATAAAGTGTAAAAAAAAATATAAAACACAGGATACCTAAACGCCAAAAAATAACCATATGATAGAGATCAAAATTGTACTTATCCCAAAACAATTTCATCAGTGTGTTCCTAGATTTATTCCAGCAGTTACCACTGTTGTGCTTCTTAGAGGCCTTGTCTAGTTATAGTTGCATTTAACAATATGTTAGTTGAAAGAGACCACATACTAGAAAATAATCTTTGTCACACTAGATGGTGTTGTGGTTCATTGGGAAACAATATGGTTGACCTGTATTTTTCCTTCTACGTCTTAATTATTAGCAAATTTTTACCTTTTATTTGATCAAGTCAAATTAGAATAAGTTATAGCCCAACTAAGTATGAACTGTAAGTTTCCTGTAGTATTTTTATTATCTTAAATTGGTTATATGTCTTAAATAGGAAGTTTGAAGTCCTAAGATTTAGGATTCCTGAGAATTTAGGATTCTAGAGTTTTTTAGGATTCTTGTACTCAAACCCTTCATTATATAAGGGGTAATCAATATTGAATAAAGGATGGAAAATTTCAGTCAAAAAGTCTAAGGAGAGTTTGGTGTTCTCTTAAGAACAAACACCATTTTATTTTCAAAATAGGTTCTTCAAAGAAGAATAAAAACGTGAACGAGAAGTCTAAGGAGGATTTTGTAGTTCATCAACCCGTGACGAGATCCTATTTGATAGGCCATAACAATTTGGTATCAGAGCCTATCGTCATGGGTGACTCTAAGCAGTTGAAGACTAGGGTTCATGATCTAAAGCACAAACTATTGGAAAGTAGCATGGAGGTGCGTGAGATCAAGGACGACGTCCGTGAATTGAGGCGCTTATTGGAGTTACATTTTTCTAGCAAGGAAAAGAGTTCAGAAGGAGCAACAACCATAGGCAACCGCCGATCAAACCTGGTAGAATCATCTAGTGAACAACATGTTGCTACAGGGAACAACGGTTGTTCCCAAATATAGCAGGCTGGAATTTCCTTTGTATAATGGAGCTAGAGACCCTTTGGGATGGTTGTACATGTGTGAACAATTTTTCAGCAACCAACAAACACAGGACAAGGACAAGGTAGGATTAGCTGGATTCCACATGACAGAGGAGGCACAACTCTAGTTTTATAAATTGGAATAGGAGGAACCTGGGCTTAATTGGGCCCAGTTCAAATCCTACTGTCTTTTTAGATTTGGGACCACATTAACAAGCAATCCATTAGGCAAATTAATCAATCTCAAACAAACGAGAACTGTAAAGGAGTATCAATGCCAATTCCAAACCCTCCTTGCAAGAGCAACTTCGGTACAACCAGACCAACAAGTTGACATGTTTACTACAGGATTAGTGGAAACTCTAAGGGTAGATGTGGAGATGCAAAATCCCCCTAATTTGATTACAGCTATGAATTTGGCTCTAACTTTTGAAAAAAAATTGCAACTTAACCGTGGAAGTATCAGTATTGGGCGGTCTTAAACAACATGGGCAGCCCCAAAACCACTTGTAACGGCTCAATCTACAATGACGACTCCATCTTCGGCAACCAGCCGAGAACTGGAAACAGAAACGGCCAACAATTCCAAATCAGCATCCAATATGGGAAGTAGCATTATTACCCCACTTATTAAACGCTTGTCTAGGATTGAGACGGCAAAACACAAGGTGAAGGGACAATGTTTTAATTGTGATGAGTATTATTCAGCAGGACATCGTTGCAAACAAATATTTTGTTTAATGATGGAAGATTCAGATGATGAGACTAAACACATAGCTAATATGGATCCGGAAATATCCCTTCATGCAATTACAAGGGTTCAAATTTAATCCAAGAAGCTTATCCCAATTGTGAGCTTGAGGACAAGCTCAATTTCTAGGGGAGGGTAATGTTGTGGTTCATTGGGAAATAATTTGGTAGACCTGTATTTTTCCTTATTGAGTCTTAATTATTAGCAAATTTTTACCTTTTATTTGATTAAGTCAAATTATAATAAGTTGCAGCCCAACTAGGTATGAGCTGTAAGTTTCTTACAGTATTTTTATTTTCTTAAATTGGTTATATGTCTTAAATAGGAAGTTTGAAGTCCTAAGATTTTAGGATTCCTGAGATTTTAGGATTCTAGAGTTTTTAGGATTCTTGTACTCAAACCCTTCATTATATAAGGGGTAATCAATATTGAATAAAGGATGAAAATTTCAATCAAAAAGTTTGAGAGTTTGGTGTTCTCTTAAGAACAAACACCATTTTATTTTCAAAATAGGTTCTTCAAAGAAGAATAGGAACATGAACAAGAATTCCAAGGAGGATTTTGTAGTTCATCGACCCGTGACGAGATCCTATTTGATGGGCCATACCAGATGGACTACCACTACCACTAAGAAAACACAAGACACATTGCTTCATCTGCAAAAACAGGGTTTCTTGTAAGTCAACTCTATGTTCGATTTCAATATTCCAAAAAGCTGATTTTTCTCTTGGCTTCTTGTAATTGATACCAGGGACAAGTTAATAAGCTCTTCCACTCCTAGTAATGAAAATCAAAATTTCTAATGACAAATAAACATGGCCTCTGTTGGTGATACCTAAGAATGTACGAATGTATTTGTAATACCTCTTTTGGTTTCTTGACAACTGAAACATCTTGAGAGAGGGGAAAACAACTCCAAATAATTCTTGGAATCAGCAAACCAATAAGCGAGCAGGGAATGAACATCATGAAAGCCAGATATGGGTGAGCAAACCTGCATTTGAATCAAGCAAGTCAACTATAGCCTTAATGACTCATTCTTTACATTTATCAAGTGAAATTCCAGCCATAGATCTGTTGGCATTTGTGGAAATTTAACAATGTAACCAGTTACTTTTATAATTTTTTATTATATTCCTTCATCATCCATTAATTATTTCTAATTGACAAAATTCCACCAAATCTTTTACATTCAAAAAATTGATTTTGTAAAAAAAAAAAAACAACTCATGGATAATACAGTTGGGCAACCATAGAATACACCCACCAGTTCATTGCATGACTAGAGAAAAACAATCTCACAATGGAAAAGATAACAGGCAAAGCAATTGCCAGCAGAATCCCAGCAGCATGTAACAGTAATCCTGGATAAAAAAAATTGAGAATGTTATAGAAGATTTTCAGCATCTCGAGCACATGTACTAACATCCTATGAGGCACATGAATAAAACTCTGAAAGATTTATCAGTGCATAATGTGTGCTGAAATGAAAACATGAAAGGTATGAGACAATGAACAAGTGAAGACTCCACCTTTCACAAAATCATAGAAGGTTGCAAACCCATAATGTAACCCTGAATCCAGAAAACGCAAAAGGAATGGCATAACCAGAAAGATGACAATGGGAATGCTATGAAGTACCAAAGCTACCCTTCTTGAATAGAATATCTGAAAGAATCACAATTGAAAGAAGATGATATATAAAAAAAGCACGCATCTAACAAGATTGTCCTAATCTTTACTCACAGAACAAAAAGAAAACATTATTAGAGTAGGTATCATACTATCACGTATTTTCCAACATACCATGAACCAAGATAAGTAATCAAAGAAAACAGCTCGCTCATCCTTGTAGTCATCAGAAGTAGCTCCAAGGGATTCCCTTTGTTGGGCAGTTCGCAGCTTAGAAGAATTTGTAAACGCTTTAAGTATGCTTAGAAGATTGTCTCCACGGGCTTGCATGCTTCCAGGTCTAGTTTTTGAACATTTGATGCATCAGAAAGGTGCTGAAGGATGAATTATATAAAAATCCCACTGAAGTATATCTATCTACACCAAAGGAGCAGATGTAATGCATACAGTAATTTGTCCAATGTATCATAAGAGGTATGGTAGTAATAACCACCAAGAAGAAAGATAATATCCAGGCTGGGAATGTCTCCATAATCTTGGGAAAAAATTCTGTAGTCTGTATCTCCAGGAATAACAGGAAAGACATCCTATACACCAAAAATCCATAAATCAAAATTAAATTATTTAACGGAAAAAAATAAAGTGCTGGAAAATAATGTTGGTGGAAAGAGAACAGAGAGGAGGTGGAGGTGGACTCTATAGGCTTGTGCTGTGTATTAGGAGAAGGCCATGCAGATAAGGAAGGACAAAATAAACTGATGAGCAATGTATTAGGTATGTCAGAATGGAGATACTACTTAGAACTATAGATAGGAAAATGAAACAAATCCATGTAGATGTCCATTGATGAGATAGCAAATAACCAAATAATATATATAACCTTTTCCCCTTCATTGTAACCAAACAATATAGCACTCAACATAATGGCTTAAAATGAAATTTCATAAACTGAATTTATGGCAAAAGAAAAAATAAATAAAAACCTGAGCAGCACTATGTGCCATGGGATATACTGCAGATTGAGCATAGACTACAGAAGGCCAAGCACTAGGCCCAGATTGGCAGACTAAGTCTGTTAAAAGAAAATAATAAATCAGAAAATAGAACTGCAACTGCACAAAATGCAATTTAACATCAAAATTTAAAACATATAAATTAAGATCTTCCTTATTTTAGCTCCATTAAACTTCATAAGTTTTGTTTTATCACACCACAAAGATGAATCCCACAGTTAGCAATATCTTAAATTACACTTTTTTCCCCATAAGAAAGTTGTATGATTTATATATCAGGGACATAAAAGTCAATCTGATTCTGCCCCAAAATCTAGTTCCATTTTCCCAAATAATAGAGGATTTGTTTAGTGAAGAAATTAAAAACTTTCCAGAAATAACATCAGGGTTGGATCATTGCTTACCAGGACCTCCAGATCCAGATGCTTCCACATTAATAGAAGCTCCTATTGAGTTGCGCCATTTATATGTCTTCATGAAGCCATGTGCACCCTGGAACATCATTGTAAACAGTCTCACTTAAGCTCAAGAGAACATAAACTGTAGTATAATAATTAATTAAATGATTATGAGTAGCATGGATTTGACAAGGGTGAAATGTTGCAGTATGGTTATGTCCACTCTCCTCATTTTGTGGAGCAACCCACTTGCCATATTTTCAGCAGAGTGGTTTACAAAACTGGTGAACTGTTATAAACTGAAAATACTATCAATCTTGAGAGGAAAGAAAAAGTTTAGGTTGTGACTTTGTTTTGTCCAAACAGATATACAGATAACTAAATTGCAATTTTAAATTCAAACCAATGCTATAATTTCATACCAACATGAAAAGCTCTTCTGCACCATTAAATAGAAAAATAATAGGCCGAGGAGGGACCCAACCAGAGTCTATGGTAACTCTTGCTAATTCCAGCATTGATGCTGCAAAAACAAGACCCCAGAAAAGGGGGGAAAAAAAAAAGACATAAATGATCAAGAAAAAAATTGCCAGGATACATCATCAAGTAATTCAGGATATTTAAATTGCTCACCCACACATGATCCACAATCACTAGCTCCTGGTGAACCGAGTGGACTATCAAAATGGCCATTAATTAAAACTGATGGGTCTGTGTCTTTTGAATTTACAGAGGATATCCTGTCATTGAATACAGATTGTCTTACACATTTTTGCAGCTTACAATGGCACATGTATAAATTCAAAGTCACAAACCTAATGCATCCCATATCATAATCCCATTGTTATATAGGATGCTGTTCACTCATTACCTATTTACCACTTAAGCATTAAGGGTGCCATGCCAAAAACCATCCCTTTGTGGTTTACTGGTATATCACCATGAAATTTAACTTCCTACATTAAGGCACTGCATAACAAAGTTTTTAAATAATTTCTAGTTAAAGTCCAAATTTCTTGAGGAAGTCAAAATGATAACCCAATTCAGGAAAAGCAAAAGGAAGCAGTAATCAATATCTTCCTCACATTTCCATTGCAATCAATCATTCATGTACTTTAATCCAGTGCCCCCAAAGGAAAAAAAAAAAGAAAGATAATTGCTTGAACAACATGCTGCATAACTCATGCTTATGCCAATTCCATATATCAACAAAAGACACAGAAACACCAAAATTCAATCAGAAAATAGCAGGTATGTAATACCTCATAACTATATTCGTATGGTTTCTATACCCCAAAGATATACTGTGTCCTAAAAACATCATATTAAAAGAACCATTTACAACATCCTCTTCAATCTCAACTCTGCAAAAAAAAAAAATCCAATTAATTTCACCTAATTAGAGAATTTAACATCAGTAAACCAAAGAGAAAGCAACTAAATCACATTTAAATCAAACCAAAAAAATCAGCAAGAACCTGAATTCTGATCCAGCTCTATTCTTTATCATTTCCAATTGTGTTTTTATATAAATAGCAGCTTCTCTGAGTCCAGGACGACCTTCCTATTAAACATTTTTTAAAAAAAATTTAATAAATCAAGCTTATAAAAAACCAAAAAAAAAAATCTAAGAACAAAGCAGAGTTAGTTACTTGGCGACCATCTTGAGCTAAAACCCGAACATGTTCAATAGCTCTAGCCTCGGAAAATCGATCGAGAGGAGCATCAATACCAAGCGGCTGAATGAACTTCATGTGAACAATACAGTAAACAAGCGCTGACATTAAACCGTACATAACAACTAAAGATAATAAAAACTTGAGTCCATTAATGTCGCCGGAGCTCAGCCTGAACGCCATATCTGCCGATCTCACTTCCTTTTCTTTTTCTTCCTAATGACACACAAAACTATACTTATAGAAAATATATATATATTGATGCTGTTTATTGCTGTTGAATTGAATTGAAGTGTAGACGTTGAATTTTAATTGATGATGATGATGATGATGCTGGTTTTTGTCTTTGCTAGTGGAAGTTGTGAAGAAACTACCACACGGAAGCGTAGTGTAGGAGCCTTCTTGTTCTTGCCTACAATGCGTTTTTTTTATTATTACTTGCTGCTGCGCTACCGGTTGTTTTGTGCTTTTGTTGATTTGAATTGAACCGATTCAACTATTTGCCTGGGAAGTGGGAATAGACGATGAGTTGGGCTTTCTGGTGTACTGCCATTTTTTTGGGCCCACATATGGGCTATTAATGATTTTTTTCTTCCTTCTCGAAGAAAGATTTGCCTAACCGCATAAAGGAAAAATTATTGTTGTGAAATTTTTACAGTTCTGTGGTAATATTTATTTCCAATCAAATTAGTTAAATTCTAATAAGTTTTAAGTATTTAATGATTTAAATTCAAATAAAATTATAAAATAATAAAATGTGTAGAAATTTTTAAAATATTAATAAAAAACTATTTATATAAAATTATTTCTTAACTTATAAGTGCTGACAATATTAAGATTTAAATTATTTATAAATTCTGATATAAGGTTAAAATTTTAATTTTTCAAAAAATATAATAAAGTGGTAAAATGGTAGAAATCTGGAAATATCAATAATAAATTGTTTACATGAGACTATTTCTTGATCCATATATCAAAGTTAAAATTTTAAGAAAACTTTACCTTCAATCCATAAAATTTTACATTATGTTTAGTTTAATTATATCAAAAAATTCATTTCATTCTCAAATGAATTTCAAATAGATTTCATTTTCAAATGATTGATAAAATATATTTGATTCAAATGAACAGCTTATGAAATTTATTTGACATAAATTTTATATTTTGTTATATTATATTTAGTATAAATTTAAAATTTAAATTAATTTATAATTTTGATAAAAAAAATACTCTTTTAAGTAAAAAGATATTTTTAAAAATAAAAATAATGAGAGTATTTTAATTATTTAGAAATATAAATTTAAAAGTTAATAAATTCATTTAGAAAATTCAATAATTTTATTAGAATTTGAGGTAATTATAATAATTTTTTCAAATTTAAAAATTTGAAACTATAAATAAATTATGTAATATATTCATTTAAAATAAACACATATTATTTGAATTTTACAAATATTTTTAAAATTTAATTATATCAAACACACTTTTAGTGATAGCTTATTAAACTTAAACTCAATCACATCTTCACCAATTTACTGAAATTATAATTTTTTATATATTAAATTCATATTAAACAAATAAAATTTTGTATTTTATCCACTATTACAGTCCCACTCAAGAGAGGGAAGTTCAATTTTGGGACCGTCAGAAATGTATATTTTGATAACTGTATGAGATGAGAGTTTTCGACTTGATCGCAGGTGGTGTTGATGTTATTTTTGGTGTCTCGTGGCTTGTAAAGAAGGTTGGATAGTGAGGCACACCGATCTCGTCAAAAAGTTTGGATAGTGGGTACTGAGGTGGGGTTTACTTGATGGAACAACAGCAATGAACTCCGGCTCAGTGCTTTGTTGCATTTATCTTCCATCTACAAGATAGTGAAACGAATTGGCAACCTAAGTTACACACTCGGCTTCTACAACATAATGGATTGGCCCTATCCTATCACACCTATCTATCTTGCACCTAAATCCAAACTCATTTCAAAATTAAGAGATTTTTGTAGAAAAAACAAATTGGAGAAAATTTTTTAAAAAAAATTAAAATTACAATTAATTTTTAATTCTTTCAATATGTCGGTTGTTATAAACAACCAAACTGAAATAACTAAATAAAATAATCATAAAAACAATCAAAATAACCGAATAAAATAACTACCAAAATAACTCATACAACAACCAAACTATAACCCCATAAAACATAAACTTCAAAACAACTAAAACAACTCATGCTGCAATTTAATGAAAAAATAAAGCCTTTTGAAAAAAAATTATATTATTTATATTATCATGAGTTGAATTCATTTGAAATTTTTACCGTTTAGATACATAAATTTTGATATAAATTTCTTATTTGTACTATATGACCTAAGTCAATTAATAAATGATGTTAAATTTTTACCATTTACACCAAAATTATATAAATGTAGGGAAAAAAAGGCGAGCTGCGAGATTCAAACTCTAGTTTCCTTCATTTTTCTAGCTCCCCATGCCAAAAAGTCACAATGCTTGAACCGATGTTAATTTTGATTGCATGTGAATAGTTGAGCAAATAATTTATTGATATGACAATAAATTGTTAGTAATTTTGTAAATTTATTATAAATATATTTTTTTTATAAATATAAATATTGAACACTTAAACTTTTGATTAAGAACTAATATGCGGTTAGTAGTCAAGTTCCTACTATTATCCCAAAATTCAAACTTAAATTTTTTATTTGCAATTTGTAATGATAAAAATAAAAGAAAATAAGAAACCCTCCGAATATTTTTTCTCTCTCCTCGCCTAACTCTACCTTTTCTTTGATTCATATTCTTCCCTCATTTTTTCTTGGTTTTGGTTGGTTTTTTTTTGGCAATTTTTGGCATCTTTTTTTTTTCTTAAATAAATCAATTTGGGTTCTTAAAACTCAAATAGTGTTGATAGCTATGTCTGATATGTTGATAGATGTATTGATAGATATGTTGATAATAGTTTGTTAATTTTGGTGTTGTTGGCTAAGTTTGAAGGAGAATTTTTGAGATCCAGATCTGCTCAATTCTCAAATTTAATATCTCTCCCTCCTCACAGATATAAGTATAATTATGTGCATCCCTCTGTTTTTGAGTTGAGCACATACTATGTTAATGAAAGGTATCCACATCTAGTTTAGTTTTTGAGCTCACATGCTTTTAAGTTATTTTTCTTAGACTACTTGCTCTGTTAATTTTTGAATTTATGTATTAGATAGATCTGCTGTATTATTGGCCTATTTAATGTAATCTCACCTTCTCTTTCTAATGATATCATTCTTGTTTGAAAAAAAAAATAACAATAATAATAATAATAAAATAAACATGTAAGATACCTAACATAATAGCCATTTGGCTATTAGGGCATCCACAGTGAGGGTGGAATGCTCGTTGAATCCATTCCATTACACCCTGCCAATTACACGCCTCCCATTGTGAGCGTTTAATTGTTATTCAACACATCATGAGCATTATGCATGTAATGGGCTGCCATTTACAACCTTTTTTTAAAAAATTTTTTAGAAACAAAATAAAAGCCAAATGAAATAATTGAAATTGCAACAGTCTTTTATCAAAATTAAGACTGTTCAAAAAAGTAGAAGAGGCCATTTTTAAAATTTTATTTAATAAAAATTTTGATTATAAATACCCCTCTTCAATATCACTTCCTATTTTAATATCACTCCTCTTTTATCTCCTACCACTTTACTTTTCTTTAATATCTTTTTATAATTCTATTAATTTCACACAATTTACAATTCTTTCTTTTATATTTCCTTATCATGGATGATAATTTCAATAATTTTAATTCTCATTTTAATGCTCCAAATATGAAAAAAATTTCCTCTTCACAAAACTAAAACCTTTAAAATTTTCAATTTTATCCAAATTTTCCTTCTTATAATAATCCTCCAAATATGCAAAATTATCTGTATCCCTCGCCCAATTCTAATTATCTACCAAATTATTCATATTCATTTCCTATGTATTCGGGGCTGGGTTATTTTTCATATATCTCAAATTTACAAAAACCACCAACTGGAAGTGAGTTAAGAAAAAATATTGATTCTGACATTAATGGAGAGAATGCAACATAAATAGATTCATTTTCAGACTCACAAATACCACCATATTCAACTTAACAAAAGTTTAAAAATATTTCCCTCACTAATGAACCAGTCGAAGAAATTGATGACAAACATGCTCCATGGAGTATTGATGATGACAAGCTGCTTACAAGTGCTTGGCTAACAATTTCTAGCTGTAGCATTATTGGTAACTCCTAAAGTGAAAAGGCTTTTTGGAAATAAGTCACCTACTACTTCAATGAAAATCGTAAATTTGAACCAACAAGAAAGAATAAAGCCATAAAGGCACATTGACATTAGTTGAGTTGACTGGTCAATGAATCCAACCAATACTATAACAAATTGGTTGGAGAATAATATAGTGGGTGGAATGATGACCAGTTGAAACAACATGCCCGTAAACTTTTCAAGCAGAACAATAAGAAGCACTTTATATATGAGTATGTGTTGGTGATACTAAAAGATTATCTGAAGTGAAAAATAAATAATTTGTTACAACAGTTTTTCAAAAGAATAAGGACTAATGAAAGCGAGGCATGTACTTTTTCATCCAATACAGATACAGTTCTTGACATAGATGATAATGAAGTCGAAGTTCGTCCTATTGGTATAAAATAAACAAATAAGGGAAAGTCAAAGGTAAATGAAGAAAACAAGAATGATGAACTTCAGGAAATCTAGAACATATTAGAAGGTAAATATAATGAAAAAAATTCAAGCTATGGATAATTTGGCAAATAAGTTGGAGAATTATAATTTTAAAGTGACTATGAAATCCTGCTCAAGGATATAACAGAAATGACTGAGCAGTAACTTCAAATTCATGAGCATATGTGTTCTATCCTTAAAGATAAATATAATATTTCTTTGTTTAATTTTAATATAAAGTATTTTTAGTAGTTACAATTTCGCGTTGTTTTATTTTAAGTCAAACTTATTGTTCTATTTTAATGTATTTTATTTGTAATTTTAACTTTATGTGTAATTTTAAAAGTGGTCATTGTAAAAGTAGTCGTTATAAAACTAGCTATTGTAAAACTAATTGTTGGAAAAATCTATTTATATATATATCGTAACAAGCCTCCACATTGTATAGCAACATATAATCAAACTCCAAAATGTCTCAATATCTTGATCCTTCACTTATAAAATAACTTAAAAAACTTTTAGCTAATGAAATGAAGGACGATAGTGATAAGAAAATTATGATGTTGTTGGAACAGTCACAACGAAAATCAAAAGGTGAAAGTTCAAATGTTTGTCAACTTGATAAGGAGCGTAAAGTCGGCCATGTTCAACTTTTCAATGATTATTTTTCTAATGAACTTGTTTATCCTTCAAATATATTTTGTTGTAGGTTTTAAATGAGAAAAGAGTTATTTCTTCGTATTGTGCAATCTGTTAAAAATCATTTGGAATAATTTCAATTAAAAGTTTATACAACCAGAAAATATGGTCTTTTTGTGCTTAAAAAATGCACTGTAGCTATTTGATAGCTAGGATATAGAGCACCGGCTAACCATTACGACAAGTATATCAGAATTGGTGAAAGTACTGCGATTGAGTGCTTATCCCATTTTTTTCAATGTATTATTGAGATTTACAATACTTGAGAAGGCGAAATAATAGTGACGTTGAATGTATACTTCAATTGCATGAAGAGCGACATGGCTTTCCCAGCATGCTGGGTGCATTGACTTCCATGCACTGGCAGTGATAGAATTGCCCAGTTGCTTGGAAAGGTCAATTTACTCAAAGTGATCAAGGCGTTCCAACAATAATGCTAGAAGCAGTTGCGTCAGCAAACCTATGGATATGACATGTGTTTTTTGCATTGCAGAGTCTAACAATGACATCAATGTGCTCAACCGGTCTCTATTATTTAATGATGTACTTCAAGGATATGCTCTCAATGTTCAATTTACAATTAACAGAACACTTTATCAAAAAGGTTATTTGTAATATCCCGAGTTTTTAAATATTTTTATACTGCATCGGGATATACAGTGTTAATAATTTTTGTATATATTTATGATATTTTTAAGAGTTGTTATTTGTTTAAAGCTAATTTTAATTATTTTACATTATTTTAAGTACTTTACGTAAAATTTTCCCGGGAATTTCATTTTCGGGGAAATTGACACGTAAATAATTTAATACTATTTATTTTGACTAGTTTACGAATTTGCATGAACTCATACATAATTTTTAAGTGCTAAAATAAAATGTATATATGTGTATTTATTTAAATTAATTAGGATTTAATTAAATACCTTAATTTTTATTATTTAGTTTTAATATTAATTAATTAATTTTAAGGGTATAAATTATTAAATATATTAAAATATGTGTGTGGTGTATATTTAATGTGTGTGAGATTTTATATTATTATAATATGTAGTGTGAATATATATATATATATACATATATACATAATTTTTTAATCAAAAATCAAAAGTTCCCTTTATTTACAGAATTGTCACTCTTCTTCTCCAAATGCCCGACACCATATTTCTTCCATTTTCAGCCATTTTCAAGCTGATTTTCTTTGCTGTCACTGTACCCCTCAACCTTCCTCCTCCACCTCCAGTTATTTCCACCACCTAAAGCTCCATTTTCCGGTGTGTTTTGGCCGGAAAATCAAGTAGAGGCTGAATTTCATCTCAACTCCGATCAAGCTATTTCCGGCCACCGTATTTGACACCATCGGTCTCTATCTTCTCCTTGAGCTCTGGTAAGTGTGATTCCAAGTTTTGTTTCACTTGATTTGGTCTAGAATTACTTAGGTTTCAATTTCTTCATTTCAACCATTTTGGGTTTCAAATTTTTTTTAGCTTCAATTTGATTGATTCATGAAAACTTCCTTCATAAACTTTGTTCCTGGAAGCTTAATCTACATGTTGTAATTTTTTTAAAATTTTTGGAATTTATTTTAATTTTTGTGAATTTTTTATTATTTTATTAATATTTTCTAATTTTCGAAAATTAATTAATTAAATTATGAAATTTTGTTTTATGGTGATTATAGGAGTTGAAATGAATTATAGAAATTTATTTGTAATTTTTGTGAATTTTTATATATTTATTTGGAATTTATTAAGTTTATGTAATTTTGAAAAATAGGGTTAATTATGTGTTTAATTGAAATAAATTGATTAATTGAGTATATTTATTGATATTATGGAAATATATGTTTAGAAGATTAATTTGAGTAATTATATTATTTTTGGTGAATTTTTGGATTTATTTTAGTAAATTTATATATATAGGGGTATTTTGGTAATTTTACACTAAATTGGCTAAAAATGTAATTAAATTGGTTTTAATAGTTATTTAGGGTATAAAAATGATTTATACAAACTATTTAGTATTTTTAACTAATTAAAACTATTTTTCGTAAATTATTTTCAAATTATATATATAATATACGATTTTTCTAAATAAATGAGTTTTTATCGGTTTTTAACGTGTTTTAGGGTTAATTATGTAATTTGGATTTATAAAATGTATTTTTATTATATAAGGGCATTTTCAATATTTTATAATTATTCTGTGAATTGTGAACCTTGATCGGTGAATTGTAGTTTGGAGTCCGACCGAGGGATTGTGGTTATGAATTTGGTGTTATTCCGAAGTGTGTTTTTTTTGCAGGACCGGATCTACTCTTTGAGTAGAGAGATGTCCGTTTTACAAGGGAGGTTCTGCCTGATTTTTGATAGAATTCTCGTAAAATGTGATGTCTGGTCAAATCCCTGTTCTAATTTTGTGTCTAAAATTCTAGATCGAGTCTTTAGAATTTTCGTTAAATTTATTCTGATTTCATGTTGTCATTTGTTTGTCTAGCTGCGCCGAGACCGAGGCCTAACGGATCAAGCCCGTCGAGTTTGTCTCGTGGAGCGCTAACATATGAGTTATTATACTATATATATATGCATTGCATATAAGATGCATGACTTAGGATTTTTATTTTCATTATATGTTTAAACAGTAATTTAATTATAATATGATTTGGTATATTTTTGGTTTATTTTTAGTATATCTTGATATATAAATGTTTGTATATTTTCTATATACATTTAATATATCACTGGTATATTTAGAGTTTATTTTTTATATATGTATGTTAGATATTTAGGTTTATGTTTGCTATAATTTAATATTTATACATGATTTAAATGTGCATTGAACCATAATTATTTTATTAAATGATTAGTATAATTTAGGTTTATTCTTAAATAATTGCATGCTATATTATAAACCTACACTTAAATTATTTTTAAGTTTATTTTTGGTATATTTTGAATTATTTTCAAATAAATACATGTTTTATTATTAAATTAAACCTAACACATCAGTGGTATATTTAGGGTTTATTTTTGATATATGCATGCTAGATAATTAGGTTTATTTTTAGTATATTTGTGAATATATGTTAAACCTAAACACATATTTAAATGAATATTTATATATAAATGTTTTATTAAATGATTTGTGTACTTAGGGTGTATTTTTTGTATATTTAAGTATATTTTTAAGAAAATGCATGTTATATTATTGTTACTCATTTCAATTGTTTTTTTATTAATGATTTATCTTTAGTTTATTTCATATTTTATTTGACATATATATATATATACCCGAAATATACTGGGTGTATTTTAGGTATATTTTTGGTATATATATATATATATGGTTGATTTTATTATTATGAATATCGTTCCACATTAATTATTTTCAGAATAAATGATTTTTGTAAATGAAGGATATCAATAGAATGTGCTTCCTAGTGGGCAACACTAAAACCATGTACGTATCGGTATGATAGATAAGGGTTGAGTGAGAAATAATTGTGGTGATTATAATTGATTTGATGGATTTGACTAAGATTAATGGTTTGTTAGATAGTGTGATTGCGGGGCCAATCACACTGACAGTCAGACTGCTGGAGCTCGGTTGACTTAGTGTCTCGGGGCCAGTCTACTGTCCATAAGTGAATCGAATGATCTATTTGGTTGATTGAGATGTGAGGTGATAGATAGTGTGATTGCTGGAGCTCGGTTGACCAAGTGTCTCGGGGTCAATCACACTGACAGTCAGACTGCTGGAGCTTGATCGACTTAGTGTCTCTGGGCCAGTCTGCTGTCCAGATTGGTATAAGTGTTCTATTTGGAATTAAGTGAGCCTGTATGACTAGAGTGATGATGTGATTATTTGAGGTTTCTATTATTAGGGTTCTATGGATCCTTCATGAATTAAAACAAACGTTTTCTACATTGAGTATATTTATAAAGGCAGAGTTTGACATTCGTGTGAAATGTGTGTATATACATATATATAGAAGAATGCCTAATTTTTATGGTTTAGTTTGCATGTATATATAGTATAATAATTCACTCAGTGAGGTCTGACCCCCCTCAATTATTTTTTCAAGAGATCCTATATCGTCAGACCTTAGTAGTAGAGTTCCTCACCGGCGTTCTTCACTCCCGGCTATTTTATGAAAATGTATATTCTGAACTTTGAATTGTATTATAAAAACTGCAGTAGTAGTGTTATTGTATTGGAAATGTATTATTTTGTTTGGATATTAAATACTCTAAGAATTTGTATTTGAACACTATACGAATATGTATACATTTATGAAAGGATTTGGAGAATTTATTTTATATATTGATTCGAAAAATTTTAATTATATCTTACTTTTTATTTATTTATTGTATGATTTTATTTCTTAGGCTTACTACGGGTTCTGAATTTGAAAGAATTCCCGTTCCCTAGCGCCGATCATGACTCCTAGTTTGGGTCGTGACATTATTTTATAGCGATGGAATATATCCTAAGTGGACAACATTTGTTAAAAGTTTTATATGTCTAAAAGATCCTAAGAGACTAATATTTAAGTAAATGCAGAAGGTTGCAAGGAAAGACGTAGAGCAAGCATTTGGAGTACTCCAATCAAGTTGGGCAATGATACATGGCCCGACCCACTTTTAGCATAGAAACAAACTAAAAAATATAATGTATGCATGCATCATATTACATATTACATAATATGATTGTAGAGGAAGAAAGATATGAAATAACAAACTGGAATAATGATAATAAACAACCTACAATCCGTTTGAGCATACATTTCGTTGAGGAATGTCAAAATTACCTTCAAAGGAATACAAAACTACGTGATCGTGAAGTCCATCATCATCTTTTATCGGACTTGGTTGAACATATTTGAGAACAATTTGGGGCAATAATAATTAAAATTAGTGTTTTTAATTTTATAATTTTTATTTGTATTTTCAAAAAAATATGTCATGTATTATCAAGATTGAATCAAATGTTTGTTTTAATTAAAGTTGATTGTGCAATTTTTGAAAATTAATAAAAAATCATTAAAATCTTAAAATATTTTAATTATTTTATAAAAACATTTATTTTTTTCAAAAATATTAGCAATTATATTTTTTAATATATGTAAATATAATTATTTTTTTAAATATATAAAAAAATTATTAAAATAAATATATAATTTAATAATAGGATCAGATAGATTCAAACTATTATATTTTTTTTGAATGTAATCCATTGTTAATAAAAATATAATAAATAAAAAAATAATAAAGTAACGATGAAACATATACATTACATTCTATAGAGGGTAAATAAATATAGATACTCTTACAAAAAAAAAAAGCAAAATTGAACGACGGCAAATGATGCTGCGTGGGGGACATCTTTGATTCTTCTTGTCATTTTGCCATGCCTTTGAGGATAAAAAAAAAGTTTGTTAAAAATTTCATGAATGTTGCAATCATGACCAATTGATCATTTTTTTTTTTTTGGGTCAAGACCAATTGATCATTTGATTAAGTGTATAATGTATTTAAAAAATCTTCACGACCAATTGATAATTTGTTCAAGACACGAGTGAATTTTAGCTAGCTTAACACAAAAAAACATAACCTTAGTCATTGGTTCCATTAATTAATTTCTTATTACTCACATATACCTTCCACGCCCCATCCTAGCACGTTTTGAGACGACGACCGCAACAATAACACACATATACACAACCTATTTCATTTAAAATTCTAATTTTGAGCAATAAAATGTTTTTAATTGCTAACTACCTTAAAAAGTTATTAGATATTATATTTAATATGATCATTTTGTAAATAATTAAGTTAATTGATCATCAAATTTTTTAAAATTTCGAATATAATATTTATTTTATATTATAAATGTTGATAGAAAAATGCACGAATTAATTTTTTTTAAAAGTATAGACATCCTAAAGTTTTCAAACATTATTTATATTAAATGCATTATAAAAAAAATCAAGTAAAGTCTCTCTAATAAAATAATTATGAAATAATATTCCAAATTCTTTAACCACATTTACAAATAAAATGAATTAATTATTGAAATTATAGTTTAAAATGTCATATCAAATGCAAATATTACATTTTTTTACATTGCTAATATATTTCAGTGTTTTTCATATGTATTTTAATTTTAAAAATATTTAATTAAACATTTTCAAAAATTACTTTAGAATTCACTAGAAATTTTATTTTTCTAAATAACTAGATGATTAAATCTCATGTTAGAAGTGAGAGAATAAAAGAGTTGAAAAATTAAACTTTGTTCTTAATATATCATGATAAAATATTTTACTATCCATTTTAAGCAGTTTGAACTACTAAAAATCATAATCTTTGTGTGAATTCATCAACTATTAAATATTCTATTTAAACATAATTGAATAATTTGGATTTTTCCTACGGTATTGCTGTTAGAGTTGAAAATTAATATTATTATTGGTATTTAATGCTCAGGACTAACAAAATTGACGGGCACTGCATGTGTTGCTCAATCTCTTGACCGAGACTGAGAGTAGCGATAGCATCTTCCGTCGATATTGATGTGGCGGAGCGGCCCTGCTCTCGGAGTTTAGTGAAGAGTGGCTGACACGTGGAATCTCCATGCTGTGTTTTCGACTTCCTTTCACCATTGACCAACGCATGTATCTGCTTCCCTTCACTAAACTACAAAACACTATACAAATTCTCTATATTACCCTTTTATTCTTTTAGAATCCATAAATTATATAATACAAAATAATCATACCAAAATTTTTCAAATAAACTGATTGTATTATATCATGGTCAGAGTAGTTTATTTATTTAACTTTTTTTTTTCAGAAATGAAGTGCTGTAAAAATTTAAATTCGAAACCTCCATAATTTTTAAAATAAAATTATTATTTAAAATACTTATGACTGACTCCATAATTAGAGTTATGATTGCTTAAAATAATTTTTTTACTATATGTTAATCTTTCATTAAATAAGGACTAATGATACATATAAATCTCAATTTATTACTATAAAAAATTTAAATTATAAAATTGATTATGTATATAACATATTTAGCTATCAATAAATATTTCTAAATTGTAAGTATTTTATAATAATTAGTTTCACCACATGGATTAAATGGTAATAATCATATCATGTAAAAAAATTCATTAATGTCTCAAAAGTTCAAAATACAAGCACTCAACTTAATTGATCCAATTTTAGTTATTTTTCTAAACTTCAGTCACTTTTTATAAAATTCTATGGTTGTATAAAATTTAACAATTATTTTTCAAATTAAAAATATAAGGCATTTGAAAATCTTATGAAAGAAACAAAATTATCACACAAATTATATTACTTTACAACAACTTAATTCATAAATGTTGTATTTCAAGTAATATCAATTTTTTTTACCCATAAACTCCTATAAATTAATGTTGACCTTGAACAAAGTTGAATAATATAATAATATAATTTAATGTAAAATATCAATAAGTTAAAAATTTGATTTTTGTCTCTTTTTTGAAAAAATTCATGCTCACTTTCTATTAATTGGGTATGGTTATACCATAGCATTTGATTCTTCATTGTAATTATAGAAGCAATCTAAATAAAAGTTTATAAAAGTAGATATCAAACTCTAAGGATTAGAAATTGAAGAAAAATTCTCACAACATACATATCTTTTAAAAGTTGATTTGAAAACTTAATATGTACCCAATTGTTAAGATGTTATTGTGGCACGATGGGGCAAACTGTTTGCCTACAAGAGAAAGGTTATTAAGTACAAAAAAGAAAGAAAGTTTCAAATGTGTGCCCTCTTTATAATATGAAAGCAAATCAATTATTTTATTTTTATCATGCTCAATTGTTAGAGGTTATTGGTTGATTTATGGTGTTCAGTTGTTGCGGGTGATTGCAAATGATTTTTAAATAACATTCGTATGTTCCTAAAAAAACAAAAAGGAATTGATTATGTTATGTATGTGGAGTTTGTAGTATTTTTTAACCATGTTTAATTTGATATGATTTATATTTATCTATATTTAGTTTAAAATAGGTATAATATATATATATATATATATATATATATATATATAAACTTATAATTTTATCATTTTGACACTTAATTTAACTAAAATTATAGGAATTAGCCAATAACTATATATTCAATAACAAAATTATGGTTTATTCTAAAAAAATTATGGTAAGAATTTTTAAAAGAAAAAAAAAAGCCCAAAATGGAATCCGGGGATATTATCGTCATTAAGACTTTCACTCGCTTCGTCACTCTCCGCACTCGCTCACAAAAATCGGGACCATCACCTTGTTTCTCTATTATCTTCTTCTCTTTCTCTCTGTGTCTTTCTTTCTTCTCTGCAACTGTAATTGAGCGTCAACCAATCAACCAATAATAATAACAGTAATAACAAAAAGCTCCATTTTTATCGGTTCTTGTTCTCCTTAAAGATGAGCGTGGTTAGAGCTCAAGGAAATTGTATAGCGTTCCGTACAATCTATCATTCTTCTACCACTTCCATCACTAGATGTACTCACGCCTCTGCTTCTTCAGGTTCTCTTCTATTCTTCTTATCGCTCTCTGTATTGGCAATGTAATTCGCGTTTGATTAATCCTTTACTAATGAAATTTGATCTTAATCGATCGCCATCGTCGTCTTGTTTCTGTATCTGTTCATGAGATTGATGGTTTTACATTTGTAGATTTAACTTGTTTACACTCTGTTTTCGTTGCTATTGAATTTACTTTTTTTTTTTTAATTGATTCTCGTGTCACGTAAGTAATAAAATATCGAAGCAACAAGAACACTACAGCAGAGCAGAGCCTTTGTTTGGGAATACGTGTAATGTATTTTAATTTGTTAGAATATGAGATTTAAAAAACCACAAAAAAAAAAAAAGTGATATGCGATGAAGATCTCAATCTATTGTGTACATAAATTGATTGTTTCTTTAATAAGAAATCAAAATTGATATTTAAGCTATTGAATTGAGAGGTGAACATTTTTCAATTGAAATTAGAATCAAGTAAATAAATTTGGTTTATGATTTGATTTTAAATTTTAAAATTAAAATAATTTTGATTTGATCTAATTTTATTTAAAAATAAAAATTAGTTAACTTTTATAATTTTTATTCAAATTAAACTGAATTAATCATAGTGCATTGGATTCTAAATAGATGTGGTTCATATAATAAAAATAGTTAATCGAGTTAATTTTTTTATACTATTAACAAATTAATATTTATATAAGTAGCTAAAATAACCATTAAAATTCAGTTGTTTTGTTTTTATACATTTAAAATGCAGGTCTATTCAAACGTTATTTTATTTATTTGTTTATATAATTTTCAGTTAAGTTAAATCAGTTTTAGTCTATTTTTAATGTTCTCGTTTAGTTTAATTTTTTATTATTATTTGTTTAGAGGAAATAAAATATTAATTAACTATTTTAATTATCTTTGTAAGAGAAACTATTGGCGTAGTATTTCATTAATAATAGTTGCTTATCATTTTTTTTTTTTACTTGTTTCGGTAAGTTCATTTGTAGGAAAACTATATAATAAACTGATTTAAAAAAAAAAAAATTATCAAGGGTGTGCTGTGTGTTTGGTGTTAAGAGCTTAATGTGAATTTTTTGTTTTCCTTTTTTGTGCAATATGTGTTAGGGAGCAAAATAAAAGGGTGATTTTTATTAACATGGTTTTTTTTGTTTAACAACCATAGTATTTTAGTAGGGATGAAGTGAGAATTTGAACTCCACATCCGCTAGAGCAAAAAATATATATATAGCCTGCTTTTATCGCAAAGGAAAATTGTTAGGATTTGAAGAGTTGGGACCAAAAAGCGCAGTACACGGTTCAATTCCGTCATTATCCGTGTCCTATGTCCGGGTGGGTTCCGTATCCAATTAGGGTCATAGTTCATTTAGGTCTACATCGACGGTCTCTGATTGGAGTTGTGGTCCAAATGCACCGCTGGGCTTTGTAGGTATTAGGCCGAACAACCGAAACATGTCATTTCTTAAAGTTAAGCAATTGGCCAATTAGCACAATCTTATCTATCTGTTTCTGGATATATCACAGGCAATAATCAAATTTACAACACATATTTTGGAAATATGTGCTGAAATGAATGACGCTCCAAATCGCTGTCTTGAAATGCATGCACATTCACATATTATAGATTAGTTATCACTGCATGGACGATGTATGTGTGAATGATTTTCCGAATTCATGTCATGAGATACAATGGTCATTTCAATTACCATTGTATGTCTCATATAACAAAAGCTCTAAAACTATTAAATTTTATTGACATTTTTATAATATTTTGTAGTTTAAAAAAAAAGTTTATTTTATTTGTCTTATATATATATATATATATATATATATATATATATATATTTTGGAGCGGTGCTATTTAGCACGGAGAATATTACATAAAATTACCATAAAAATTAGTATATAGTTCACTAATTTATATAATAATTTTATGTGATTTTAATCTATATAATATTTGCTTTTTGTATGATATAATGATAAAAATTTTAGAGATTAAATAAATTGTTAATTTTTTTGTGATATGTTATCTTATATATGGAATTTTTAAAATTTAAAATATTTTTCGATAAAAAATATCATATGTTCAAGATTTGAAAGCTAACGAATGGTTTTGACAAGGGTGAATGTGGCAACATGATACATTTGCATGCTGATTTTTGTAATTTGCGGATAAGGAAAGGCAACAAAGAAACGAAGTCCGCTGACTAGGATTTTTTCAGACTCACCACCGTCTAGTCTCACGCACCTTGTAAGGGCGTGTACTACACTTTTTCGACCACATTGGATCAAGAGCTCACTGGATGCCATATGGTTTCCCATGTGGTCGGATTGTGGTCCCCATGTTTCCAGCTAAGCGCGTGTCTTCACTCTCTTAACTTTATATTTGTCGGGCAAACAACGACACCACATCATCACCTTAGTGAAAAAAATAGAAGGAATAAAAACTCCACACTAGGCGCCAAATTACCTAACTCTTGTTTATGTCTAGTATAATACAGCTAGTGTACAATAAACCCAAAAGCTGTTGCTCTTAATTAATCAATCATGCGTATAAAACTTATATTATCTGCATCCATCTTCACACTCCCTTGTGAGGCACGTGACCTTTATCTTCATTCGCCTTGTCGGGTGGCCCTCTAGACCCCCCTAACACTATTTTGGTGGCAAAATGATTTATAGTTAGAGGTTGAGACTCGATACTATAGAGAGAGTGATCCATCTTTGCCCCACCCATCATCCCCAAGTAAATGAATACATAGATTGTTTTTCTTGCAGCAAATCGGCTGTGAGAATTATGTTGAGCTTATGTGGACTCAAAGGCACCTGAATTTCTTCACATTTTGAGAAATATTTGCTAAAATGAAATTCCTTAGTTCGGTGATTAAACCAGGTGGCTAAAAGATTTGCCTTTGCTCTGCTTTTTTATGGGTTCCCTTTTTTTTTTTTAACCTTTTTTTATTTTTATGGATTCACTTCAGTTTTTCTAAAAAAACAGTGGAATGGCTGGAGTTTTGAACCTGAGAACAAGAGCGTTAACGGTTGTGTATGTATTATCATGCAGATGATGCAACTTATGGGACGCCTACTTGGATTGGTAAGGGTCTCACTTGTGTTTGCTTCAAGCGAAAGGGAGCTTATGAGCGGATTTGCATTAACTTGACACCTCATCAGGCAAGTACATTTATCATTTCAAGTACATTTAAACAGAATGTAAGAAAGGGGAAAAAAGATTAGTTTGCTGCGTTCTCCCACTCCTCTACGTCCAGCACTTAGGGTCGCACCTGCCTTTATCCGTGCATTGGCCAAATTAATGAAGCTGAGCTTAGTGTTGCTCAAAGCATGCTAGTTTTGACAATGAAACTTGGAAACTTTGCTTGAACTGTATGTGTTTGATCAAGGCCACTTCCTCCCCTAGGCTACTAATTTCAAATACCACACCTTATTTTGCGTATTGCTGTCCCATTGTTTTTAGTCGTGAATGTAAAAATGGGCTCAAATTTCTAATTTTTTTATACTGTTATTTGATTTCATTAATAAAATATTCAAAATCTTTCAGGAAGAAAGATTGAAAAGATTGAAACACCGAATGAGGATATACTTTGATGCTTCCAGGCCAGATCACCAGGTGTGGACTCTCATTGAATTTTTTGTTATTCTAATAAGCTTCAGTTTGCTTTCCAATGGCTATACCTTAGTGAAACTTGCTAGTTCATGTATACTTTTTGAATTGAATTTCTGCATTTTAGATACTACTGACTACTGAGATTATTCTGGTTACAGGAAGCTTTAAGAGCGCTATGGTCAGCCACATATCCTAATCAGGAGCTTCATGGATTGATATCTGATCAGTGGAAAGAAATGGGATGGCAAGGAAGAGATCCATCTACTGATTTCAGGTTTGTTTCCACTGTTTATCATATATGTTTATTTTCCTGTAGCACGCTTGGGATTCTTTTAACTTGTGTTGCACAATTTTTTCACTTATAAACAGAGGAGCAGGCTTCATTTCTTTGGAGAATCTTTTATTTTTTGCCAAAACATTTTCGGTAAAAGCCTCTCTCCGCTGTCACCTAAAAATTATATTGTTGAACAAAGGAAACAAATGTAAGGCTGGAATTTTTTTTTGTGTGTTAGCTGATTACTTGCGTCTATGTTGCTTCTTGTAGGCATCGTTTCAACTATTGTTAAAAAAGCAGGCGGGAAAGCGATCTGCCTGGGAGTATCCATTTGCTGTTGCTGGCGTAAATATCACTTTCATGATCATGCAAATGCTAGATCTTGATGCCTGTAAGTGACTGACATGGGACACTTTACCTTATGATTAGCATTTCTCTTCAAATATTACAATCTGCATTCATTGTTTAGCCTAAAGTACAGTTATTTTGCTAATTTTTCTAACCCATTCATGTGCAGCCAAACCTAGGACATTTGTTAGATCAGTTTTCTTACAGATGTTGTCAGGTAAGAACTAGCGATTCAGTGAAATAGTCCCTTTTTTTTCATTATTTTTAAAATTTTCCTGAAGTTGCAATATCTTAGCTAGTCTAGAAACTACTCGGTGACATTTGCTGCATGTTTTCCGTGGCTGCTTTGTTCTTTTTCAGAAAATGAATGGGCTTTTGACTTGCTCTACTGTGTGGCTTTTGTGGTCATGGACAAGCAATGGTTAGAGAAGAATGCAACATATATGGAGTTTAATGTGAGGATCCTCTCTGCTCCTTTTTTTTTTTTGGGGGATGTGCGCACGCGTGTACATGTTCAGACCAGAAAAATATATACATCTTATGAATTTTTTTAAGTAAGTTGTTGTAAATCTACTGTAATCAAATGATAAAAATGCAGGATGTGTTGAAATGCACTCGGGCTCAGGTGGAAAGAGAACTTCTAATGGATGATGTCTTGCGGATTGAAGACATGCCTTCATACAGCCTTCTCCAATAGCAAAAACAAACTGAGGTTCTGTTTGGTTAGTTTGCTTTATCTTGTCTTTTGCTATTGCATTTTACAATTGCCAAAAAGACAGTTCAGGCAAGTTAACCAAATAAAGCCTAATACTTAGTCTAGAGTGGTTCACACATCCGATGTCTTAGTTGTAGTTTTAAAGCTGTACAATCCCTCCTTTCTGTTTAACACTCTCGGCTCCGCCTAAATTAATACCGAAACTAACTGTTTGTATGCTTTACCAAAATTTAATCAACTGTAACTACTCCATTTTGTTTTAAAGATGTAAGAGGTGAGTGGAAGACAGGAAAAAGAGCAGAATGCTTAGTAGGAATTTGGAATTTTTTTTATTTGATGTTCATGGAGTGGAGGCAGAGTAGCATATGGTGGCATCAATAAACATGACACTTTATCAACCCTGAAGAATATTGTTCGTTTGGAAATAATCAGATATACATCTAACACAATTCAATAAGTTTACAAGCAAAGCAACAATCCAAACGATTTTACCAAGTAAACTAGATACAAGGGGAAAACTTCGCTTCTCGCATTGTAATTATAATGGGAAATTAGCAGGATTAAGTTTCTTGTGAACATTAATCAATTGTTGCTCATAAAGCACAAGGCATCAACAATCAAAGCTTCTCCGTGGAGTAGTTGCAGGTAAGAATATATCTAAATTCTGAAACGATCATTTTGATCTTTACTACTAGTTGTCCGAAACGAAAAAAATCGAAAAAAAAAAAACTCCTCCAACCAATACAACCTCAAACGACATTAATCTCCCAGGATTGTCACTTCATAATTTTGGGGAGGAAGGCGCCATAGTTCACCATCAACGTAGTGTCGCCCATGGCTTGGGAGATCTATGGTTTTGAAAATTATTTACAGACCAGTCGTGGAAATCTTTCCTGCCAGGCCAACAAGTCAGATCATCAGTATTGGGTTCTTACACTACTGGACTTTACTCGAGGTAGACACTTTACAGCCCATGTTTTTCTTTTAATTTCATACAACTTGGTCTTCGGCCTCATGTATTAAACTGTCAAATGTGCTAGTGGGAATAATCAAATGGTAATTCTTCTGCAATTCAAAGTCATGACCTAATGCCAATCCCACGCGTACTCTAAACCTTAATCTACAAGCTTCTTCAGCAGAAGGCAAAAGAAAGGGTTCTTTATGCATCTTTTTTTCTTTATTAAATCACAATTTATTAGTTCTTGGTTCCTTCTTTGATGGGTTATGCCATGGGATGGTTTGGTCTTCGACACACTCTAAGTCTATTATCTTCTGCTACCTTCCATCTCTTCCTACCTATACTATTCATTCCTTTTATCATTGCATCCATGTGGGTAGAAAAAGACTGCTTACCAATTATGTAATTGGTTTCTAGTTTTTATCTTTTTTGTATTTAGGAGTCTCAAATATTGTTGGAAAAGGTAAACAAGGTGGAGGGGTTCTCTTGAAAATGATTCATAACCAATCCTCCTCTCCTCATCACCTGATTGATAGGTTTCATTAGAACTTCAATAAAAGAACACAAAATACACAATTTGTTAACCTTTCACCATTTTAAGAGTAAAATAATAATAATAATAGCAATGCTATATTGTTATATGATAAAAGAATTTGAAAAGTGAA
This sequence comes from Mallotus nudiflorus, assembly GCA_947683625.1. Lineage (NCBI taxonomy): Eukaryota > Viridiplantae > Streptophyta > Magnoliopsida > Malpighiales > Euphorbiaceae > Mallotus > Mallotus nudiflorus. Next base: position 65,821 of record CANTUR010000861.1, read on the forward strand.
TCAAGATATGTAGATCACCACACCATTATGCAAACACCACAATGAACACATAAAATATGCCAATATTTTCAAATAATTGTTTTTTAGTATGTATTTACTTTCTAGTAAAAGTTGAAAAATGATTAAAAGCGCACCTTAAAAAAACAAAAAAACAATCAATCAAATCCCATTGTACCTCAGCAAATCGTAATCCATTAATTGCCTTTCTTGTGTGACTATGGCAAACGATGTTTATGATGAAATTTTCATTCAATGACTAATTGATTATATGCAGAATTTGATAATTGATTTACATGTATTCAAATGCTACTCAATAAAGCAAAAATTATTAGCCACGTCAAACTTGACAGCTCCACATTAAGGGTATGTTTGTTTCACTTTGAACACGAAAATGGACATTTAAGAAAATAAAAGCATTACAATATATATATATATATATATATATATACATAAATTCTATGCCAAGGTTGAATAATCTAGTGATATAACTTTGTCCAAAACATTTGTAGGTTAGGGAATGGATTCTTATCTCCCCATCCCCAATTATATATATATATATATATGAGAAAAACACATAAAAACATAAAAAAAAACTTCCTAAAATATAACTAGATTTTATTTTACGTGTGATACAATTAGAACTCATATAATTTTTTTCCCCTCCTCTCATTTCTATACTCCAATTATAGGAAAAAAAAAATTTCCCATAAAGATATTATAAAAGATTTGAATCCTTGGTATCAAACTAAGAAAATTCTATTTCTATGTACTTTATTTCGTTCCCATGTTATGAGTGAAACTGGCCTAAATTCCTCATGGATTGCTTAGAAATGAAGTTCACTCAAACACTAACTAGAGAAAACACTAATGCGCTGCCAAATAAGCAAAATACAATTCTGACTAAGATACTCCAACTTCATAAATGCAGCAAAAATTAAAAAAAAAAAGAAAAGGTTTGATGTCTCAAGTTTGAGTTATAGGAGAGTGAAAGATGGAACCTGGGGATCAAGACTTAATATAGGAATAGCTGATCCTTGAACCCAAAGCTTCACTGTTACCAAACTCTGTAGCCTTTTCTTTTAAGCAATTACTCACACCAAAGTTCTTGCCCCATCATTCTCCCTTTTTATCCTTTTTTCTCTTCCTGTCAGTAGAAGTTGCTTAGCAAAGAACTCGAAACCCAATGCTTTCAGCTGCAAGTAGACCCAATATCGGTCACACGCTGCAGACATTCTAGTAATAATCCAAGTAGCAACACAAGTTTCAGCCACACTGAAGGGGGCCATCAAATGGGTTCGTTCCAATCACCGGTTGGAATGCGAAGCTCTGCATTGTTAGAAACATCATGTGGATATTTACTTCAAGAATTGCAGGTAAGAGTATTAATGAATGTAAATTATGCAAGAATAATGGGTGTATTTTGTTTTCAATCTCCTTTCTTTCTTACTAATTCCAAACAGATAATCTGGGATGAAGTTGGTGAAGATCAGTCTGAAAGAGAGAAGGTTCTCCTGGATTTGGAACAGGAGTGTTTAGAAGTTTATAGAAAAAAAGTTGACAGTGCAAACATTGCAAGAGCTCGCCTGCACCAAGAGTTAGCAGAATCTGAAGCAGAATTTACTCACCTCCTTCTGTCACTTGGTGAAAGATCTCTACCTGGACGGGTAAGTTATGCATCTCTATCAGCTAGTAATTTAAGCATTAGAATTTTCAGGATCATAAATAGTCAGGATCCTTCAACAGTTGGCAATCAACGTCTATTTAAAAATATAAATATATAAACAATGAGCAGAGCTGTAAGAATAACTATAAGCAACTAATAAGAAGTCATATGCACACATCATCTAGTGTACATTTTTGGCCACAATAATCATTTGTAGCAAAACTTTTGAGAAAGCCACTTCCTATGGTGCTATCATCCATAGTCTATGGATGATAGCATGGTAGAATGCTGAGTTTTAAAATATGCTCATCTCAATACGTGAAGTTCTCTTTGATCAACTCATTCTGATCTACTGACTTTGATTCATATCGCCTGTACAGCCAGAAAAAATGTCAGGGACACTAAAGGAGCAGCTAGATGCAATCACCCCAGCATTGCGAGAAATGCGGTTAAGGAAAGATGAAAGAATGAACCATTTTCGAGCTGTGCAAGGGCAAATTCAAAAAATTTCTGCAGAAATTGCAGGTCAATCAGTTTATGATGACTCGATAACAAATGTCACAGTGAATAAAAATGATCTTTCACTAAAGAAACTGGAGGAATACCAGATTGAGCTACAAAGACTCCATAGAGAAAAGGTAAAAGAAGTGGTTAATTATTGGTTTAAGGAATAATCAGTTAGGTGCTAACTTAATCCTCTTCCTTCGCTGACTTGAAAGAATGACAGGCTCCAGCAAGTGGAGACATATATAGACACAATCCACAAACTGTCTATTACATTAGGAATGGAATCATCCATGATCATAACAAAAGTTCACCCAAGTTTGAATGAGTTGTGTGGAATATCCAAAAACATAAGTGACGGTATTTTGGCCAAGCTCAACAGCACTGTTGAATCCCTCAAAGAAGAAAAACAAAAGCGACTTGAAAAGGTGAATCTTACTAAACCTGCACTATGGCATTGAAACACAGTTATTGTTTTTGGTGATAAATAAATACAAATAGCAACAATGACAGATAATCAGCAATGTGAAAGATGAGAATTTACCAAAACGGTTATAAAGCATTTAAATTCATTGGTTTGGATGCTATGTATTTTCACGCTACAATAATCATATTTCCTTTAAGAAACATATTGCCTGTACGATAAAGGAATTCCATGACATATTTGTTATGAATGAGGCAGCTTCATCATTTAGGAAAAGCATTAACAAATCTATGGAATCTTATGGGCACAACCTATGGAGATCGCCGGCAGTTTTCCTATGTCACTGGCTTGCTATCCCTATCATCATCCGAAGTATCAAATCCTGGGAGCCTTACCCTCAATATAATCCAACAGGTAAGTGTATAAGATGATATACCTGTTTAAGATGATCACACAAAAAAAATCAGAAACAACTGAAATAGTAGCTATATAAAATGTTTAAAGGCGGAAGCAGAAGTAAAGAGACTAGATCAGTTGAAAGCAAGCAAGATGAAAGATCTCTTCTTCAAAAAGCAGAAAGAACTAGAGGAAATATGCAATAAATCACATATGGAGATCCCTTCGCGATCAGATATGGATAATATAATCAACCTTATAAATTCAGGTAGGATTGGCCTAATCTTTTATTAGGATTATCCTCTGTTACTCTTAATTAAACTATACTTGTCCACGTTTTGACACATGTAAAAGGCGAGATTGACCATGCCGATCTCCTCATGAGCTTGGATGAACAGATTGCAAAAGCAAAAGAAGAAGCCTCTAGCAGGAAGGAAATAATGGAAAAGGTTGAAAAGTGGATGCTAGCTCGTGATGAGGAGCGCTGGTTAGAAGAGTACAGCATGGTTAGTTTCTTACTGATTCATCTAAATGATTTATTGGCTTCTGACATTCTCTGTATCTACATCATGTCACATATTCCATGATATTTGCAGGATGAAAATCGATATACAGTTAGCAGAGGTGCACACAGAAACCTGAGACGTGCAGAGCGTGCCCGCATAATAGTCAACAAAATCCCAGGTATGATGGATAGTTTAGCAACTTACAGAACCACCCCCAACCCCCCCTCCCCCCTACAAAACAAAAAAAGACAATTAAAATAGTTATCTAATCATGTTAAAGGGGAAAAAAAAATAAAAAGAAGAAGAAGAAGAAGGGAGAGACTTTTGAACTATTTGATGATCATGCAGTTTGATGACAAAGTTTATGGTGCAAAGCTTTTGATATTCTAATTTGCAGCTATTTAACCTCAATGTTAAATCTTGTTGCATCAGTAAAGGCCAAAAATAATAACAACTGGTGATGTAGGTTTAATGGCTTCGCTTATTACAAAGACCAGGAATTGGGAAGAAGAAAGGAACAAAATATTCTTATTTGATGATGTAAGTTAATTTCTTACTTGGGCTTATAGTACTAAAATACTCTTTATTTTGCTTGTATAATACTAAATGCTAAACCTACATTGACCATACAAGCAAACTCTAGAAAAGAATTCTCAAGTTACTATGTATTTCTTTATACGCTGTAAATTTCCTTGCAAACTAAACTAACAGTTACACAAATGGTTATCTAGGTACCTCTACTGGCAATGTTGGAAGAATATAACATGTTAAGGAATGAGCGAGAGGAGGAAAAGCAAAGACAAAGGGTTTGTATTATCAGAAACTATGTTAGCAAGAGATTGATACCTTACCATAAGAATGCATAGATGATATTATTTCTAATCTCTTTGATAACTAAGATGCTAACTTAGCCAAAATAATAATGATAATAAACCACAGCAAATGTCCATATAGTTACCTCTTTCAAACAATTTCTCTTTTGCCTCGCAGGAAATGAAGAAGGTGCAAAGCATGCACCAAGTAGTAGTTGAGCCAGATAATGCATTCGGATCATCAAGGCCAAGTACCAGTAGTCGACGCCTTTCAAACAGGAGCTTGAATGGAGGCTCAAGCAATGCAACCCCTTTAAACAGAAGACTTTCTCTGAGTATCCAACAATTGGGAACCAACAGCATCAATTCTGCAACTCAAGGCATATCATTCATAAAGGAACAAAAGAAAATGCAAGGACAAAAAGTGTTTGCTCGACAACCAGGACTTGCCTCTCATCTTCGAGATGAAACAGCTTCAGTGGTCTCAACATTTTCTGGCCCTATATCTCCCTAAATGTCAAGTCACATAATTTATCTCTACAACATGCATTGGGAAATCATAAAGCCATAGAGCTTAGGCCAAAAAAAAAAAAAAAACATATTGTGGAACAATATATTATAGAATTTGCATGAGAATAATTAAACACATCACACCAGTTTGAGAAATTAGTTGTGTATCTAGAATTGTTGTCTTCATCCTGTTGTAAAAACTACGGCTCACTAATAAATTAAATCTATATTTACATGTAAGCATGCTCTGCTCTCCTAATTGATCTTATCAAAGCTGCGTGAACAACAGTAAATAACAATTTTGATTTTCAGATTACATCAAGAATTTATTTCCTAGCAAATCAATTCCTTAGGAGTAACAAGCTATATCACAACAGCACAGGTATGGCTGGTGACGGCATTTCCTAACATACGCATCCATTTAAACCCTAAAAATCTTCACCAAACATGAATTATCAGGTATTCTAATAAACAATTAATCCTATTTTGAACCTTATCGAGCACGAAGATTGCAATTATAATTCACTTGAATAGCCAATAATTCACATTTAATAAACCCTAATCTTTTCAATTGCAGCTAAACAAAGCATTACGAGCAGGTTAGACCTTGTTCAATATGAGAATTTGAACTCGTATTTCACGAATAATTTCACAGCACCGAATCAGTGAATTAACTAAAAAACAATCAAATCTCCCAGTACAACTTTATCTATTAACTTTAAGCGATAAAATGAAAAATAAGTGACATTCAGTTATCATTTATCTGAATCGGAGCTTCGTTTGCCGATTTAGCAAAGAAATCATCGATCCGCCGAGTTCCAGGCGGAGCAGGCTTTTCGGCGACGAGACAAGAACGGTTATTCTCAGCTGCGGGTTTATCGGATGACTCAGTAGGAGGAGCAGGAAGCGAATCGAAAAGGAAATCACTAGTCGGCCGATGCCTCTTAACCGCAATTCGAATGTGATCGAGTTTGATAATCTTCCGCTTCTTCTCGGCTGCAACTTCTGCCGATTTCTCGGCGAGTAATCTGAGAAATAACTCTGTTGATCGTGAGATCAGAAACAGAGCCTCTGATGTGACTTTATTTACGTCACTGTCGAGTTTCACGATCTTCTTAACCCGACCTATTGGGAATTCGGGTCGGATCGTCTCTTCTGCGTTATCTTCTTCCGCCATTGTAATCGATTTCAATGGAAATGTAAAAAGGCTTACTTTGATTTTTAGATGTTTCTTTAAATGGCGGGAAATTTAAGGATCTGTAAATTTTCTTGTAGCTGTTTTTCGCGCCTTTTAGAGCAAAAATGTTGGGCCTGAAAGCAGCCCATAACGGCCGAGCCCATCCCTAACGTTTCATACGCTTCGCATAAAAACGGGACCAATCTGGTTTCGGACTCAATCTGAGTCACCGCGCACCGCCTCGCACCGTTACCAGCTCCGATCCGCATCCAGTCTTAGAACAAGTAGCATAGCCATTCAAAATTTCCGGCGGAAAATGTCTCGCAAGTAAGTTAATTACTGACCTTGTTAAATTACAATAAGCATCATCATCATCGTCAGCACATGCATGAACATCCAATGCTGAATTATGGATTACGATAGGAGGGCCTCTGTTAATCGTCCTCCAACGCCTGTTGCTGACCAAGTTCATGCTTATCCAAGCCAAGAAGATAGCCTTCAAGAAAGCATCAACTGCAGAGTAATTTTCTCTCTCTTTTGAGCTCTTTTTTTTTATTTAAAAAGAATTGTGGGATTCTTTATCGAAATTGAATTCTGGTTGTGTATGTAGTTGATTGAGAGTGGAGACAAAGAGCGATTGAAGGAGCTTTTGAGGGAAAGACTCATAGATTGTGGTTGGAGGGATGAGATGAAGGATCTCTGCAGGTCTTTTTTTTTTTTTTTAATGTTTGTTTAGTTGGTGTTCTTGTCATTGTATGATGATTCTTGCAATTTCTTCAGAAATTAAATCAATATTCAGAAAGAAACGGTTTCATGAACTGATGTGTGATTAAAAATTGTAAATTTGTAGTTGTAAGAGCTGAAGTTAGTATCTGTTTAGCTGATTCTTGAACTAAGAACAATGGTTCTGATTTTGTGTAGATCATGTTTTTCTGTTGCTTTTTAAGTTGAAATTTTCATGTTTTATTGAATTGCAAATCTCTTCTTGTTGGCTTGGTTTGTATTTATCTAGCATGGTCTGTATGCTTGTGATTTTGTATTGTTCATTCCTTTAACATTTGAAAAATCTCAATTGAACTCTTTCTTTAAAGAGCTTTTACGAGGAAGAAAGGAAGGGAAAATGTTACAGTTGATGACCTTGTACATGTCATTACTCCAAAGGGCAGAGGTGGGTATATCTGATTAGATCTTGTATCTCTTTATGAAACTTATTCAGATTTGCTTACAGATTCATTTACAGCTTTCAGACTCTGCTTCAGTTATGATTTATATGTCATAATCTTAGTTTCTTAATGAAAGCACTTTTGTTTGCAACCATCATATGAGTGACTCTTCAGTCATTTGTCCTTTTTTTTAAAATTTATTTCCTAAATTAGGAGAGGCTTGAATGATAACAATGATGTTTTTATTTTTTTGTGGTGGTGTGTGGGGAACATGGCTCATAATTGCTCTATGTGTCAACTATGTGACGGACGTTAACCATTCCTGCATCCTGATGCTTAAATATAATAATATGAGTGTGGCATCCTAATTGGAAGTAAATTTTCTATATCAGTTGGACATTATTGAAATGAAGCGCTTACCATTTTTAAGTTATCAGTTGTGGAATTAAAATAATGCGTGCATATTGGTTACAAATCTCATATTATATATAACCAGAACTTGGTGAATTCTATGCGTGCATATTGGTTACAAATCTCTTTTTTTTTTTTTTCAACAGTTGGCCATAAAATTCCCTTCCCTATCCATTGTGTTTTTCATTTTTATTAGCACATTGATGTCCTCGTTTACACTTAAAATTGCCATATCATTTGTAAACCTCAAATTGTTAATTTCATTGATATTATTGTATTTCGATTACATTGCTTTTGTTTTATGCAGCATCTGTTCCGGATACAGTGAAGGCGGAACTGTTTCAGAGAATTAGGTCTTTCCTTGCTTCATCTATGTAAATATTGCTGCCAATAGCTGGTTGGTAACTTTCTTAAATCAGTGTCTAGATGACAGGTGGCTTCTGGATTGGCGTCTGAAAGTTTGGTCAAGAAGCTATTTCAAGTGCATGTTTCAACTTTCAACTGGAGAAGATGGTCATCTAGTTTGAATCATAAGCGACAACCAAGCTGACTTGTGCAAGATCATCAAGTATTGCAACAGCAATTATGCATGATTTCTTGAGAGTTCAGGGAATGGTTATTTTATTGGAATCAAAACCAATGTATAAATTTCCTGGTTGTATGTGACTGGCTGCCTTGAAATCAAATGTGCTGTTTTGTCCCCTTGAACAGTGGCCATGTGGATTGCAAAAATGCGTGGAGCTTGATTGATCAACGCACAATTGATTAATGAGGATAATAAGGTCTGAAATACAGAGACTAAATTCCCAATTCAAAGAAAACAAAGCAAGGTTTAATTTAATTTGATATTCATAACCCACCCTGAAGGTATAATCCACCAACCCTATCTAAATAGAAAATGGAATTAAAATAAAATTTTAACTAATGTATGGAACTAAAAATAAAATCAAATAAAAATTTAAAAACAAATATGGTTATTTGCGGTGCACAGCTATGTTAAAATGATTCACAGCCATTTATGCATTGTTATTCTGAATTATGCGTTTGCAATTCATGTTGAAACTATACAGTCATGTCTGGTTTAAAACTTTCCACCCAAAATTAATCCACCTTAGATATGATCATATGGAGAACGCACAACCATACAAGCATCCATAAAAGCCGGCATCATGAATTCTATACACAATTCAGATTTGGAAGGATCACGGTTCAAAATAGAAAACTTGAAAAATATAACTGTGGTGTTGTTCCTTAACCCTCACCTTTACTCGATTCATACAAGTGAAATTACTTATCAAGTCACCTCCAATTGGCATAATTTTGCTGACGTTAAATGTATTATATTCAATTATTAAATATATTTGTAGGCGGCGGGATTTAACGAGCGTTCAAATGTTTGACGACTATGGTACTGTGTAGACTCGAGATCCACTAAAAAATACAAAATAGGTCATAAGCTTACTTGGAGATGGAGTTGCCACCTGAATGAAAGCTGGGATATACTGTAAAGTAATCGGATCCCACAAAAGTTCTCATAATCAGTCATCAGAGATTGGGTTCAGAAATTGAGTATAGGCATTTGAATGCCCACCCAACCTTGCAGTTGGCCTCCGTTTACGTTTTGTAATTTATCACCCTTAATCATTCAATGGTTTCTTTATTATCACACGAATTGCAAATTCCTCCAAACAATAATTTTATTTTATAATTAGACCCGAATTTGTACATTAATCCAATTTCATACTTTAAGTCCCAACATTCAATGTAAATAAAACAAATAATAATTTACAACCATTCATTCTAAATCAAGTGGGGGAAGGGATAAGGATTACAACGCTTGTACAAAATAAAAGTATATAAACATAAAATAAACAAAAAATAAACTGAAAATAAACTGCTTAACTTAAGTAAACCTCTCAAGAACTAATTAAAGGGGATAGATACTTGATGATTCAAAATCACCAATGAATCCCTACAATAGATAAAATGTTAGTTTCCCACAATACATGAAGATCTTACATAAAGTTCACAAAATTAACTTATAAATCCATTTAGCAAAACAAGAGAAAATAAAACCATAGAAGGTAAGAGCTAGACTTTAATTGAACACATAATGTAGTAATTATACAAAATAAACTAAAGTAGCTAAGGTCTACAGATGTATGGAAACTCTACACAATATACAAAAAAAGAGGCAAGATCATATGAGACCCTGTTAAAAGGGCAATCGCCTCTGTAAAGAGGCGATTGTCTCACAGTTATGAGGTGATATGATTTGGCTAAATAAAGAATTTGTGAAGTCTACCGAAGTAGCAATCCCCTTTTAAGAGGCGATCGCCTCATAGTAGATGGATAATCTTAGGTGAATTTCAAATCGAAAAATCCTTTCATTTCAAGTAAGCAACCACTATAGACTAGGCCCTGAATTGTTCCCTTTTTTACTATTGTTATTGCTTGTATGTTTACTTTGATGTTGGCATATTTTATCTTTGTTAATCGGATGCTTACAATATTTAATTTTTTTACTTTAATGAATTTTTGCTTTTTGCATACAACTTAAGCATCAATGATTGCATAAATTTTCCCACTTCTTTTTACTATTGTACTTTAGATTTGTGATACTGAAAGGGTTATGATCTGATAGAAGCTTATCAACTACCTTGTTGGAGAGGTGATGGCTTTCTGTTGAAGAGGTGATCGCTACATGGCCTGCTGCTGAAAGGGCAATCACCTCATAGCCTTTACTGAAGAGGTGATTGCCTCTTCGTACTGAGGCCATGCCTTTTTGTACTGAGGCTGTGCCTCTTCAATGAGGTGATCGCCTTATCGCCAAGTTAGTTTCTCCTTTTTTTACTCCTAATCCTTCACCTTCAACCCTAATTTTAGACATCTTTTCCTCAAAACTCTATTCTCTCTCACTGAATACCCTTAAAAGCTTGAATTATTACTGAAAGGAGCCTCAAACTACTATAATTGATACTGAAGAGCTTGGACAACACATCATGGACCAAATTAGAGCCATTTCACTTGTCCATTTAAATCGCTCCATACTAAAAGAATCAACTTTCCATTTCTTCATGCAGCAGCTCAATTTTGGGACCCTTAAAAAAATATTTTTTGGTTCAACACGATTGAATTATGTCCCTTACCATAAGAGTTTAAAGCCCTCCTAGTCTATTAAATGGATTCCTAGAGCTAACTCGCAATCCCTACGCTTGGAATTCCAGAATCACATTTTATTTAATATCAGATAGCCCAGTTGTTCAACCTTCCACCTTAGTCTTTATCTCGCTACCTTCTTGGCTTGGAGATTGCATTAGAACCCTTTTTTAAAGCGATCTCAGACGTAGATAGGGGAGAAGCTTATTGGCCCTGAATGATGGCTTTTTGCTTGTATGCCCAATTCTTGCTTATCTTGCCATCTGGAAACTATGATTCAAAACTCATACACATTCTATAATAAGTGGAAGTGGGACTCAATCCGTTCCCCCTCATCCTAGTAGAAACTATAATTGGACTAGATGGCTTTATAGAGACCAAGTAATTTTTTGGAAGTCCATTCTTATTAGAGGTAATCTTCTTATTTTTTGACTTATATTTTCTAATGTACTGGCATTTTACTTACCCATCACTCCTACAGATGTGATTTCATGAAAAGCTGAGATTAATCAAATCTCCCCAAGACGTAGCACGGTATAGAGCCAAACATTATTGAACCAGAAAACTATATCCCATACCATAGAACATTTAGGACTAGCTATCCACATTTCTTAATACCTTGATCTGATGGATGTACTCATGGTGGAGGTTGCAACATATGAATGTCCAGTTTTACACCTCTTACGTTCCCGTCGCTGGCCTTCAATTAGCCACTTTCTACAATCCTGCCCAACTCTGCCACCAATATGGACAAAAATAACTAATAATGGAGTTAGTGCATGAGTTTGAGAGTTTGAGCCAGGACTGCTTACCCAAAATTTCCTAGATAACCTAGCGGCTACCTGGCCTCGAAGAGTCATCTAAAGGAACATAGAATACAATAGGGACCCGACTACCGATGATCATTATAAGGCATGGATTTAATTATAACAGGTAGAAAGAGATGAATTTATTAGAAATAAAAGAATAAGAGAATTACAAGCATTGAGTGCTTGGGATATTCAATAAAATAAGAGAAAACAAAATTAGTTCATGAATTAAGTCATCATTTCTCCTTTATTAGATAGAGTTTTCCTTTTTAGTTAAACAGTTTGTAATAGACACTTAACAAAATGTTTAAAAGTAATTAAAGCAATCAGTTTCATTTAACTTTGAGCACAATATGAATATACATTTTTCTTCTGACATAACTCATGTCGTTAGTTAGCTTGCCCTTGCAAGTTTTTCAACTAACCATTTTCATCTCTCTCTCTTATTTTATATATCCTTAACTTTTGCCTAGACCGCTTTTTTAAGGTTTTTAATCTAGCAGGACTCTTTTTTATTTATTCTCTTTTTTGCCTCTGACTTTTGCCTAGACAGCCTCTTTTCGTGGTTTTCTCCCTAACGAGACTTTTACAAAAAATATTTCTTGAGCTTGTCTAGGTTGATTGGCTCCTGAAATTCATTTCCTTCAATGTTGGATAGGATAGCTGCACCCTTGGAGAATAATCTTGTTACCACATAAGGATCGACCTTCCTAATTTGGCTTGAATTTCCTCGTGGATCAGTTATAATCAGCTTTGTAAGCTTCATTACTAAATCCATTTCTTTGATTTTTCCCGACTTAATATTTTTATTATAGACTTAGGCTATCCTCCTCTAATACAGTTGAGAATGATAAATAGCCTTTATCCTTTTTTCATCCAACAGTGTCAGCTACACCAATCGACTTTCCACCCATTAGTACTCAGGGATCTTGGATTCTAGGAGAACCTTTAATGACTGAACCTCAACCTCTATTGGTAACATGGCTTCGCATCCATACACCAAGGAATATGGAGTGGCCCTTGTTGAAGTTTTAGTAATAGTTTGGTACCCCCATAATGCAAATTATAAGTAATCCATCTAATCCCAATAATTCTCTATCATCTTATCCAAGATTCTCTTTATGTTCTTATTTGTAGCTTCCATAACCCCATTTGCCTGTGGTCTATATGGAGATGACCTATGGTGTTTGATGTTGTAGTCTATTAATAATGTACTTGTCTTTGCCTGAAATTGGACACCATTATCAGTGACAAGGTGATACGATAACCTATATATGCAGATTATATTCTTTTCAATAAACTTTGACATTTGCTTTGAGCTGATTGTAGTATAAAACTTAGCCTCGACCTATTTAGTGAAATAATCAATTGCCACGACAATGTATCGATGACCATTTGACGCCCTCAGCCTTATTTTTCCTATAATATCAATTCCCTAAATTGCAAATGGCCAAGGAGAAGTCATTCCTTGGAGCTCTATAAATGGTAGATGGCTCACATCCCTTTAAGCTTAACAGTTATGGCATTTCTTTACAAACTTGATGTAGTATGTTTCCATGGTAATCCAAAAATAAACTTGATGAGCTATTTCTTTGCTAGAATTATCCTATTCAGATGTGGCCCACACACCCCTTCATGAATTGCTTCCATAAGTTTATGGGCTTCCTCTTTATCGATGCACCTTAAGTGGACACCCGTAGGCATTCTTTTGTACAACATTCCATTATGGCTAATGAACTGCCAGGATGGCATTCGCAAAAACATCCTTTCTTTCTTATCGGCATCTTCAGGGAACTAGCCTGTCTCCAAGTATCACTACAAATCATAAAACCAAGGCTTCTCAACAGTATCCACTGACATCACCCTTATTTCTTCATAGCAAGGGGTTCAAGACTTTATCAATATTAAGGGCCTGATCTTTGTTTATTTACACTTTCCCATATAGAAGCTAAAGTAGCTAGAGCATCAGCTATCTAGTTCCCTTCTCTTGGGAGATGAATAAATTTGCACTGAGTAAAAGACAGTGAAATAGCAGCCAAATAATTCCTATACAGACACAACCTGTCTTCCTTTTCTTCCTACTTATTAAAAGCCTATTTTACTACCAGCATCGAATCTTTATACACAGTAATATCCTCTGCCCCCACACTACACAATGCTTCTAAACTAAAGATGCAAGCCTTGTACTTTGCTTGATTATTTGTTACTTTGAATTCAAACCTTTTAGGCCTCGAGATCATTTCCCCTTCTAGCGTGATCAGGATTATACCAATACTAGCCCCTTCATTGTTAACGGCCTTATCAAAGTACATTTTCCATCCTTGTACCTTTATGGCCCCCAAGTATTCATCAAGAAATTCTAACTCCCATTCTTGCTCGTTGACTACTAAATTTTGAGCCAAAAAGTCTGCTACTGCCCTTCCCTTTACTACCTTTTTTGCCATATAATCAATGTCAAATTCAATGAGCAGCACTAACCATCTAGCTAACTTTCATGTGAGTTAGGGAGTTTAATTAAGGTACCTGAGGGGATCATGTTTAGATACTGCCTGCACCCTATAGGATTAAAAGTAATGCCGGAGCTTTTTCATCACCCAAATTACAGGCAGACACATTTTCTCTACTAGGCTGTAGTTGGTATCATATGGGAGGAGGTTCTTACTCAAGTAATACACTACATGTTTAATCCTTTCTTTGTTCTTTTGGGCTAACATTGCCCCTATTACTTCCTTTTCAATTGCCAAATATAGGATTAAGAGCTTACCCAACCTTGGTGGCTGTAGAACTAGAGGATTCATTAGATAAGCCTTAATGGCTTTGAAAGCCTTAATGGCTTCGAAAGCCATAATGGTTTTGAAAGCTTATTGACATTCATCATTCCATATCAAAGGCTGATTTTTCTTGAAAAGCTTGAAGATTAGTTTACACATAATGGTCAACTTAGTTATAAACTTGCTACTATATTGTAAATATCTGATGAACCCTCTAACTTCTTTTCCATTCTTTGGAGCAGGCATTTCTCTAATTGCCTTAACCTTATCCAGGTCCATTTCTATTCCCTTCTAACTGACAATGTGTCTTAACAGCTTACTAGACATTACTTTGAAAACACACTTCTTCGGATTTAGTATGAGATTGTACTTTTCTGCCTTTACTAGGAACTTGTCTAAAGCCTCAAAGTGTCCTTCTCTAGTTGCAGACTTCACCATCATATCATCAATGTACACTTCTATTTCTTTATGGATCATATCATGCAACAGAGTAGTCGCCATCCTTTGATAAGTAGCTCTTGCATTTTTTAACCTAAATGACATCACCCGATAACAGTAGATCCCCCATTTAGTGATGAACAACATCTTTAGCTTGTCTATTACTGCCATCATAATCTAGTTGTACCTTGAAAACTTATTTATGAAAGATTACATTACATTGGAAGTCGCGCTATCAACCAATGTGTCAATGTGTGGCAGTGGAAAATCATCCTTTGGGCAAGTCTTGTTAAGATCTCTATAGTCCACACACATTTTGACCCTCCCACCCTTCTTGGGGACTGGAACTATGTTGGCCAACCATTAGGTGTCCTCTACCACATCTACAAACTTCACCCTTAGCTACTTTTTAACTTCCTCTTTGACCAGAAGTGTCCATTATGGCCTTAGTCTCCTCTTCTTCTGCTTTACTGGTAATATGTGAGGATATGTAGGGATCCTGTATTCGGAGATTTCCCTATTGATCCTCGACATGCCTCTATAACCCCAATCAAATACTTTCTATTCTTTATTAATATTTCTTTCATTTTTTCTCTCTCAACATGAGTTAGATAAAAAGTAAACAATATATTTTTTAGGTTGTCATTTATACCAAAATTAAATGATTTAGTTTGTGCGGAATTAATGTCAAACATATGCATGAAATAATCATTATAAACAGAATAAACATTAAAAAATACATCACATAAATAAGTAAACTTAAACTTCATTGCATTCACTTTCGAAAAGAATAGATCATTAGTTTCAAATAAATAAGAAAAAGAAACATCAAAATTATCATAAAAGATGTCCATGATGGAGTCGAGGACATAGGTTTCAAAATCTAGCTCCTTGTTCTGATCATTGGCATCCTTCATCTTCGGAGCGGCTGTGTCCTTCTCAGATCCTTCCTTGGCTGGTACTAGCTCTTCCAAAAGGATCTCCTTAAGAGTAGCTTTTTTTATTCCATTCACAAACTCAGTAAAGATTTCAAACCTTAGAATAACTTCTCCTGCCATTAAAAGAGGTTTTGGGGTCCTATTGTATGGATACCTGGCCCCTTCTCTCATAAAAGTTTTCTATAAGTTCTTTCTCTTAACCACAATCTCACTCTCTTCTTTCTCAGGCTGGTCCTAGATGTTGACTTCTTTTTCAGAATCATCAGTCCTTTCAAATCCTACCCCATATTTCAAAATGGGTACTTTGTGCTCAATGAATCTTGAAGGCTCATTTTGGTCCTTTCTTAATCCCATATCGGGCATAAACTTCATGTTGTATATCATGTTAAGAACCCTCTCATCCATTTCATCTTTATAAATCATACAAACCTCAAAACTTAGACTTATAGGGATTTTTTTGGGTGCTAGTTTTAGGGCAGCCATAATAGCTTCAGTCTCAACGGAGATGGTGACAACCTTGCCCTCATGCAAAAACTTAATTTTCTGATGGAAAATGGAGGCTATGCCACCTAAGGGATGAAACCATGGCCTTTTGAACAAAATAGCAAAGGTTATAGAATATTGATCATGTGTAGATTAACCTAAGTATTAATAGGTCTTGTCATGAACAATGCTCTAAGCATCCCCTCAATAAGCCTCTTTGTATCATCATAAGCCTTGATAACTACCTCAGAAGGTTTTAAATTTACCACAGTCAATCCTAGCTTTGGTAGAATCTTCAATTGGCACACATTAATGGCAGAACCATTGTCTACTATAACATAGTAAGTCATCTTCCTTTTAACTCCAACCTTACTGAATAAGGCTTTATGGTGATCTCTCCCCTTTAAAGGTAGATCATCATCATAGAACATTATAAAGCCTTGGGGGGTTTCTGTTAGAGAACTAACCATTTGCTCGGGAGTACAACTTATGGAAATCTTTCTCTGATCTAGTGCCAGAACTAATGCTTCCCAATGGTCCTTGGAATGCATGAGTAACTCCCAAACACTAGCGACGGTTCCTTGGTTTTTCTTCACTTCTTTCCTTTTTATTTTTTTCTCTACCTTTACTAATTCAAGCTCAATGGTCTCAACTTCTTGCCTTTTCTCCTCAAACTTTTTGCACAAATTTGATTGATATACCCTGCTCATCATCCCATAAATTAAATTTTACTTCATCTTCATCATCGAAGCTCTAGATATCTAATGTATTCATAGAAACTTAGTGGATTGTATATCTTGGTTTCGGTCTTTTAGTTCGAGCTAAAGCTTTGGTGGATTAGGAATGGTGTCAATAAAAGAGTTCAATACTTAACCTTTTGTTAGG
This sequence comes from Mallotus nudiflorus, assembly GCA_947683625.1. Classification (NCBI taxonomy): domain Eukaryota; kingdom Viridiplantae; phylum Streptophyta; class Magnoliopsida; order Malpighiales; family Euphorbiaceae; genus Mallotus; species Mallotus nudiflorus. Next base: position 82,870 of record CANTUR010000861.1, read on the forward strand.
TGGGTGTTAATCATTAAATGGGTGGGTTAGGTGGTGGCATATTTTGGTAATTGGGTAGAGGGTTATTTTAGGTGTTTGGTTTTCTTATCTTTGGGTTTGTGATTTTACCCGCATCAATTATGTCTTAGATCTCATGCTTTAATCTGACACAACTATCAAGTCATACCCAATGGTTTGGTGGAATTTATAGAAAAGTTTTAGGTTGGCACCTAGTAAAGGTTGCTAAGAAGGTAAAGGTTGTAATAGGTTTTTCTCGATTAGCTTCTCGAGAACTTTGGATAAAGGCCACCCCAAATTAGAGAATCTTTGGGGTTGCCAAACAACATTGATTTGTAGATTGCTACTTGGTTGCCTGATAGTATTGATCTGAACATTGTTGCTTGAACTAACTCCATCTTTGCCTCCAGATCTCCTTTTAAAGAATATTTTTTCTTGGGCCAAGTATGATTCTTTTTGAACCCTAAATTTATATAGCTCTTCAAAATTTTGAATTCCTAAATCCTGTAGCTTTTTAGACAGTGCAGGAACATACCTTTCTATTACCAACACTAGTTGGTCGGACTTAGCAGGCCTATGCCTCATTTAAGATAATTGTCCTCTCCAACGAGTTAGATAATCAGTGAAGGATTCATTAAATTTTTGTTTGGTGTTTTGTAAATCCCTCAAAAATATACCTCCAATTGAACATTGAGCTGTACTATTTCACAAACACACCATATAATTCTTTTCAATTAGAATAAACGTGGGGTTCCAAAGCATAGTACCAGTGGATTGGTGCGCCTTCTAATGATATAGGGAATTGCTTGATTATTTGAGCCTTAGTTAGTTCAATGGTTTTCATGTAAGTCACATATTGCTTTAGATGTAAATGGGGGTCTTCAGTTCTGAAATACTTTTTTATGTTAGGGAATTTGAACTTCTAAGGCAGCAATTCATCTTCCCTGTCCAGATTCAAATCAGTGTAGTCCAACAGAGCATCCATGCCCTTTTTCTTCATCATCATTTGCATTTGTCTCATGGCCTTGGTTATACTCTTAGCCCACTTAGTCTGTTCCATGTCCTTAGCCAGGTTCACATTCCTCTAGTTTGGTGGATTAGCCAATACTGTCATATTATCTCCTTCCCTTTCTCTCACCTAAATTTCATTATCAAGGTCAATTGGATTGGTTAGCTGTGCTAGCTGATTTTCTCTGATTAACTTAGTTATCTCTTTTATCATCTCCCTTATTATGGACTAGGTCTCAACGAACACCTCCTCTCTTAACTATGCCTTAAAAGCCTGAGGATTAAGACCTCTTTCCATTTCTGTTTCTAAACTTCTGACTAACTGACCAAAACTGGACTGAACCCACTTGGATGAGCTTGAAGTATCTAACTATTGCAAGACCATATGTTGGAATTATGTATGACGTGTATGCATGATATGCAAGTTTGTTTTATTATTCAAAGAAAATAAGAAAGTAAATAAGCACATTTAATATACAAAACATAAAAAATGTAGAGCTTCAAAAATGATGACCTCCGCCCTTTTTTCTCCCACACAAGTATTCAATGGTGAGTATCTTATCCTATGATTTTTGGCCTGGGTTTTAATTATCAACAGGTGATAATAAAATAAATGTATGTGAGATAACTCTTAGAATAGAGCAAACAAGGAATAAATCCTCTAAATAAATCCAAATTCCACCTTTAATGGGCCAAGAATGATATTAGGGCTTTACCTTGTCAAGATCCAACATGGGCATAATAGGCCAATTTTGGCATTGTTCATTTTGAAATGAGTTGAGAATAGGCATAAAAGGCTAATTTTAACAAGGTCCATTTGCAACGATCTTGGGTTTTATTTTAAGGGTTCATTAAAGGGCATAAAACACAAACAATTAGGAAATTCATATGGAAAATTACTAGGCTACTACATGAGCTTGAGTCTTGGGTACTAAGATTAGGCTCCTATAATGATAGACATTAATGTACATCTCCCCACCTAAGGGTCCATGCGACATGGATAGTACGTGTCATGAGTGACAATAATCAAATATTGCACCACCAAGTTTGAATCAAACGTAGGTAGCAAAATATTGACTATTGTCGAGTTAAAATAGGACTGAAGTGCTCATTGTGTGCAAAAAGTGTAGTAAATACTATAAAATACAAAAGAAATCAAAGATGATAAATTACAAAATACTTAGAATCAGTTTTTCTATCCCTAGTGGAGTCACCACTGTAGGCGGTGGGGTTTAGCGTGCACCCAAGTGTTTGGCCACCATAATACTATATAGGCTTGAGGCCTACTAAGAAATACGAAATAGGTCATAAGCCTACTCAGAGATAGAGTCGCCATTTGGATGAAAGCTGGGACATATTGTACAGTAACCAGATCCCATGGAGGTTCCTAGAAGCCGTCATCAGAGATCGAGTTCAGAAACTAGGTATGGGCATTTTATGGTTGGCCTCTATTTATGTTTTGTAATTTATCACCCTTAATCATTCAATGGTTTCTTTATTATCACATGAATTGCAAATTCCTCCAAACAATAGTTTTATTTTATAATTAGGCTCGGATTTGCACATTAATCGAATTTTATGCTTTAAGTCCTAACATTCAATGTAAATAAAACAAGTAATAATTTACAACCATTCATTCCAAATTAAGTGGGGAAGGGATTAAGGATTACAATGCTTGTGCAAAATAAAAGTATAATAAACAAAAAATAAACTGAAAATAAATTGCTTGACTTAAGTAAACTTCTCAAGAACTAATTAAATGGGATAGATACTTGATGATTTAAAATCACCGATGAATTCCTACAATAGACAAAATGTTAGTTTCCTGCAATACATGAAGATCTTACATAAAGTTCACGAAATTAACTCATAAATCCATTTAATAAAACAAAGGAAAACAAAACCATAGAAGGTAAGAGCTAGACTTTAATTGAACACATAGTGTAGTAATCATACAAAATAAACCAAAATAGCTAAGGTTTACACATGTATGGAAACTCTATATAATATATAAAAAAATTAAGCAATATCACATGAGACTCTGTCGAAAGGGCGATTGCCTTTGTGAAGAGGCAATTGTCTCACAGCTATGAAGCGATATGATTTAGCTAAATAAATAATTTGTGAAGTTTGCTAAAGTGGCGATCGCCTGATGGATAATCTCAAGCGACTTTTAAAATCGGCAAATCTTTCATTTCAAGTAAACAACCACTATTAAAAGCTGGCTAGTTGCACAACCATGCCTAAAGCTCAATGGATTACATTAAAGGTAAAGCATATTATCAATGATGAATGCAAATTACTAAATAGAGAGTTAGCAAATGGATAAATTAGAGGTTAAATGAGCAAATAAGTAAGAATTATGCAAGTTTATGAATCGAACTTTGGAAAGAATTGAGAAAATTACTCAAGCAATAAGCTTTCAAAATATTGACCCTCGAAAATGTTTTGGAATGTTGATTTTTTCCTTAAATGCAAGCTTCTTCCCTTTCCTCTTCAAGAAAAATCAACCTTTAAGCTTGTTTTCTCAAGAATGTTTTCTACCTCTTCCTCCCCCTTAGACTCTATTTTATTTCCTTTGTAATTTTTTGCGAAGTCTTTTTCCTTTCAAAAATGCCAAAAAGTCCCCCCTTTCTTTTGTTTTCCTCATTTTTATTCACGCCCTAAGCCCATACCCCTACTACTACCCCTCTATCATTTCTTACCCCTTTTTTCTCCCAATGTTATCTTTTCAGACCAGAGGCTAAGTTGTAGAGGAGGTGGGCCCACTAAGTTGGCTACCATGACCATCTCTGCATTTAATGTTGTAGCAAGTGGATGTTGTAGAGGCAGTACCTCTACAATGAGGTGATCGCTTCTTCAACAGTTGCCATAGAGACGATTGCCTTTCCACAGAGGGGTTTGCCTCTCTGGCTTGCCATGCATTAAGTCCAATGGGTGTAGGCGATTTGGACTAATTTTGAAGGGTTTTGAGCTTGTTCATGGATTTTTAGCCCTCGTGCTCATTTTTGAGAAAATTTTAGGGTTTTTTTCTTGCATTCAAGTTTTACATTTCTTGTCATTGGGCTCTATTGCAAGTCGATCAAACTAGACATATACAATTCGCCCTCTATCACGTGTCGATCGAACCAGGTGTCTACAATATTACACATATTTTAAATGTTTTATTTAATTAATAAAAATATTCCATATATGCCAAAAGTTAAGTAAATAAATAGTCAAAATTTTATTATCTATTAAAAATATATTAAATATTACAAATTTAATATTCGACATAATTAGTAACATTTTGATTTTTTTATACTTTAAATAATCAGTTTATTTAATTAAATAAATTGAATATATCATTTTATTATAGTGCTTAAATTAAATAATATTTTAAAATAACCAATAAAAAATGTATGCACTCCTTATCATAGAATTAGGAGATAAGTCAAACATATATGTATATATTTTTTCCAGTGCGAATTGTGCTATCAATGCATATATATATTTTTTTATTATCCGCACAAGATTCGAAACCGTTTAGGACTCGGATTCTAAACGGAGTCAAACGCGAATTATATAAAGCCCTTAAACCCTGAACCTTCCCTTCTCTCAGAGCACTGCAAAACCCAAAACGACAATGGACTTCACTAAAGACGACTTCGATCGCCTCCTTAACTTCGAAAACGCCCGACAAAAAGCTGAAGCTGTCTATGCCAACGATCCTAGCAATGTTGATGTGCGTATCTTGTAGCACTTTCTTTTTTCTTTATTTTTTTTCAATTATCTATCGAACAATTTTTGTTCAAATTTGCCTATAACAATTATTTATGCAGAACCTGAATAAATGGGCTGCAGCATTGATTGAATTATCGCAATTTCATGATGTTGCTAACGCAAAGACAATGCTAATGGGTATCAAAATATGAACCTTTTTGTTTAAATTCATTAATGTATGTATGGTGGTGGTGGTGTTGATTATTGTTGTGAATTTTATTATGTTGATAATTTTACAGATGCTGTTTTGAAGTTAGAGGAAGCTTTGGATATAAATTCTTCGAATCCTTCATCAAGGGCTGAATCTCTGTGGTGTATGGGGAATGCGAATACTTCTTTTGCATTTTTGACACCAGATCATGATGAGGCAAAAGGGTACTTTGATAGGGCAGCTAAGTATTTTCAGCATGCAGTAGATGAGGTAATACTTGTTTTTTTGAATGGTTTCGAGATTGAGTATGTGGTTTCGTTCAATTGTTTTGTTTAGATTCAGTAATTTGTCAATGCAGGACATGAACAATGATCTTTATCGCAAGTCTTTAGAAGTCTGCCGCTCAAAGGTATTGTTTCTTTTTCTTTTTGCCATTACAAACTGAAACTCGATACCAGATCCCCCGCTATGTCAACAAGGGCTTTTGGCTATCGTAGGCAAAGATATCGTTTCTTGCAACATATATATTATGACATTGGCATATTGACTATTAGAGGTGATACTTTTCTAATTGGTTTCTTTTTTCCAAATTCAAGATTGGTGCTTAAATATTAATGGTGAGAAGTTAATTGTTTATAAAATTCAGATTACTATGGAGCACAAAGCTTGAATTTCAGTTATTGAGCAAGTGAAGAGAGCTCATGAATCATGATCATGGCATGTGCAAAGACAATTCCAATTCATGTAGCTCTAAGTCCTCCACTCAAAAAATTCTTATCATGTAATTCATTTGATAAAAGTCAGTATATTGACTGTATATTCTCAGGCACCAGCATTGCACATGAAGATCCATAAGAAGGAAATTGGTCAACAGGCTATTGATGGAGGCTCTGGTGGACATTTTGAGTCTTCGGATGTAAAGGTGAGGACTATTGACTTTCTCTAAGTTATTATCAAAATTCAAGAATATATACAATTTTGGTGTGTGAACTTTTTAAAATTTAATAATTAAGTTTTTAAGTTTTTTATAGTTACAATTAAGTGTGACAACTTGTAAAAATATCATCACATCGGGGATCTGAAGTTGATGACTTTGTGTTGCATTAGCATATGATAGTCATGTGACATTTAACTAATAAATGACAATACTAACCCTATAAAAGATTAAAAGAAAGGAAGAAGTGTTTTTCTCATAATTTTTTCTTATTTTCTAGCTGGTATTTCCATTTATTTTCTCTTCTTCTGTTCTTGTTATCAACATTTCCTTCATTTAACTTTCATTGAAGTGGTTGGTGATATGTGCTTTTATGGTAGGTATTGTGTAATAAGAGCACTTCAATTGCAAGAGAAAGAAGTGCTGCAATAACATTAGCAGGGGCTTCACACACCATTTTTCATATATCGAACCTGAAATTTAAAGTAAAAAATTTCATATTACACAAACTTAGAAAAAATAAACAAACAAAAAATTAATTTCTTGAGAAAGGAATTATCTTGTCAATTTCTTTTTTTTTTTTTTTTTTTATTTTGTGATCTTAAGAAAGATTGAAGAATAGATTACCATCCATTAAATGCACTTCGGATAACAAGATATATTCTCTTAAGTGGAATTTTTCTCTATCATCAATTAAGGTTTCGATTTTGATTAAAAAAGTAGTTACACAAATTAAAAGAGAAGGCAAAAACAGTCGCAGCAGTTATATAAAAAATTTGCCTCTTCTATTTGTTGTGCTCATTATAAGGGGAAGCATTTCATTAATATATCATAGACAACAATATTGCTATCTGTGAAATGGAATTTTTTTTATTTTTTTATTTTGCCCATTTATACTTTTTGTCCATCTTATTCAAAATAGTGGAGTTAAGGTATTACATGTTAGCATTTACCTGCTACATGCATTGTTATGTAATATTTCTACATGTTGCAATACCCAATTGTAATTATGGAAAGTTTAAACACTCGTTTGTTAAATTTTAAAAAAGTTAAAACACCAAAATTGTCTATGTCAGGTTTCCAAGAAGAATGATGAGAGCAACGATGCTGGAACTTTTGGACTTGCGATGTTAGTTTTTGGATTATTTGTGATCGTGACAATGCTGAAATGAAAACCCATGATCCTCCTCCTACACCATGATAATCTATTTAGTGAATATATGCCAACTCTTGTTCTGGAACCTTCAGATAGTAGATTAACTTATTCCAATAGATAACATGTAGTAAATTGGGTTATAGTTGTAGTATGCTATTCACATATTTATTTTGATTCAGTTGTTTATTCTTTTGCTAATTTCTGTAGCATTATTCTATATTTTTGAAATTATTTTATATATTAGTTCGGTTGTTATTTTAAAATTCTAATAACTACTAACTACGAGCTTCCCAAACATAAAAGTTGGCTGAAAAGGAGTTTGTTTGAATTGAGTTCTTGGATTTTTAGACAATCCAAGCAAAGGGTAAAATTAAACAATTTGAGATACTAATGATAAGACACAGGCTGTAACATGCATCTAGACACTCTCTGTTTCCCTCCAGCAAATATATTTGGACATTTGCTCACACATGACTTCTTCAATGTGTTCACATTCACATATGATTTGCCATACCATACCATCAATTTGAGCACAAATTTGTGATCATATATGTTACTGATGTGCCTTAAGCAGATTTGATGTGGTGCTTGGATGCTATGAGCAAACATTAATCAAAAATTATATATATAAATCACTAAACAATTATTTTTTTGTTACATTTTTTTAGTGAATATTGAACTTTATTATATGTGCAATGGCTACTTCAGCTTTCACGTAATAGGTAAGATCATTCTTGCAGGTCTTATTCATCATTTATTCATTGTGTTGATGCTGCGCCATTCTTTTGGTGTATTTGGTTGTCATAGCCTAGGTAACATAAGCACGGATACAGGGATATGAGAAATAGAGATAATGACACGAGAAAACGGTTCCCAATAGAAGTGTCTACATAGTTTGAATACAAAGAAATAAAAATACAAATACAAAAAATACCTATTGATCGAAGTGTCCGTGCATCATAAATCATAGCTATAACTACTATTAGCATGAGATCTATTTTATAGAATTACTAACTTGTGTAGTGGCCTGGTGCATAATTGTAAACACCTAGTTCGATTGGCCCATGATAAGGGGAACTGTGGATGCTTGGTTTAGTTAGCCTGTAACAGAGTCCAATGACGAGAAATATAAAACTTGAATGCAAGAAGAAAACTTTAAATCTTCTCAAAAATGAGTCCAAGGGCTGGAAACCCATAAATAAGCCCTAAACCTTTACAAAACTAGTCTAAACTGCCTAGGTCCATTAGGCCTAGTGCAAGGCAGGCCTATGGTAGCAGTAGAAGAGGCAATCACCTTATCATAGAGGCATTATTTTTACAGTAGCCACTTGCCTCTACATTAAATACAGAGGTGACCATGGTTGCCAATTTGGTAGGGCCACCTCCTCTGTAACTCAACATCTAGTTTAAGAAAAAAATCTTTGGGAGAAGAAAAAGGTTAGAAAATGCAATGATGGAGGAGAGCAATAGAGGTATGGGCTAGAGGTGTGAATAAAAAGGAGAAAAGAGATAGAGGAAGGGGACTTTTGGCATTTTCATTAAAAACACTTAGCAAAAAAAAAAAAAAAGAGTTTGAGAGAAAAGGGTGTAAATGGTGGGGTTTAGCGTGCGCACAAGATCTTAGTAACCGCGACACTGTTTGAGCTTAGGGCTCTAGAGAACACACTAACAACTGTCACAAAGTCATGTTGTGGAGATGAGGAGTTGCCACTCAGGGTAATAACTGGGACAAATTAAAAAATTATGGCACTTAATTCCCTAAAAGAAAGCCAACACCACAACCAAAAGATTCTAGGTACGGAATATTAGCTTCTTTCAGTCTTGTGTTCATTTTGAATTATTTTATGAATTACTATCTTACCCTCTATTTACATGCAATTTCATATAAACCTTTATTAAAACAATAAACTTCAGGTAAACTAGTTATGAAAAATACATGTAAACAATGCATTCATTACAATCCCTATGTTAGTCTAATCTACATTGATTTTAATTAAATGAGCTAAATCTACATATTTTAATTTATAAGTGAGTCTAAAGACTAATGGGCCTAATTCCTTTTAATTAAATGATCCTAAGTCTATTTATTTTAATTCTAAAAATAGGCCTAAATCTACAAATGATGAAGTATTTAATTTAATGAGCCTAATTCTACATGTTTTAATTCTAGAATGATCTTAAATCTACAGATTATGAAAAAGACTTAAATTAAATGAGCTAAGTCTAAATTAATTAAATTAAGCGAGCCTATGTCTAAATTAACTAAGTGGTCCTAAGTGTTCTCTACCCTAAATCTAATTAATTATGAGCCTAAAATGCATTTTTATTAATTAAACCTAAAAAACCTAAATTTAAATGGGTTAAAGCCTAATTTGAGCTTAGGGCCCAAAAGACATAAACATAAGCAAATAAGCCCAAAAACAATAAAAATATATATAAAAAAAAATCAAATAAAAGATCAAATAATTAATTTGACTTTTCTAAAAACCTTAATTTAATTAAAGTGACCATGAATAATAAATAAAACAATTAATAGGCAACCTTAATTGTATCCACTTAAATTTAATTCAATTTTAATTAAACAACCTAATGATTTCTATAGCCATTAATTTTAATTAATTACCCAATTAAATCCTAATTTTACTAACCTATTAATTAAAACAAAATATCCAATTGTGCACACACAAAATATCATTATTCCCATTATTAGGGCTATTACAATTAACTATTGAGAATAAGAAAAAAGAAGAAGAATTAATACAATCCCATAAATAAATAAAAATAAGATAATTAAATAAAAAACCTAGAAACTACATCTAGCTATAAGGTTCCATCCTTGGTATTCCATGGATCTCTATGGACTTGGTTCTCTAAGTATGATTATCATGTAATCTCTTCCATAATCACCATCACAAAAGGATAAAACAATGATTAGTGAATAAAATTGTAATAAATATTAAATAAAATTGAAATTCAATAAAAATCAAAATACTAAAAGAAAAATAAAAGAAAGTAGGGAGAAGATAATGTTTATGGATGCTTGTGAATGAATTGCTCATCAGACTAGTAAGATCACTGTTTATTTTTAATAGGCCTTCAAAACTCGTTATTTTTCTTCTAAAAAATCTCTAATGAATAAATCACAAAGAGTTTTTTTTTTGAATGCTCAGTATTGAGAATTGAGAGTTGAGTCCCCTCTTTGAGGAGCCCTAACTCTCATTTTATAGGAAAAACTAAAAAAAAAAACCCTAGGTTCTACGTACTAAAGAGTTCCAATTTTAAAAAGACTTTATTTCCTGAAAATTTAGATAAATCTCAAAATAAATTTAAGAAATTTTTTTAGGGAAAAATATTTTTCATTTTCTGTAAAAATACAAAAAACAGACGAAAATTCCGACCGAAATTGCGTAATTCGAATGGGAATTACAGAATTTCGATCGGAATTTGTAATGACCCAATATTTTAAATAATATAAAATTATTTTGGGATATGCAATGTTAATAAAATTTTAAATTTTATTTATATATTATCATTATTCATGTATATTATTCATTTATTTTATTCTAAATATTTTATTTACATAAAATAATTAATTTGTGAGTTTTATTATTTAAAGTATTTAAAATCATTTTCATTGCTAATATTTTTAGTAGTATTATTATTAATATTTTTATTGTTATTAGTATTTTTATTATTTTTATTTATTATTGTTATTATTATTAATAGTATTATTGCATGCATGTGTTATTATTATTTTATTACTATGATGCATGTGATGGTATTATTATTATTATTATTATATTGTTGTTAATGTATGTGCATGTATTTATGTGTAATATATATATGTATATATGTGTGTATCTAACAAGAATAAAGTTAAAGTTAAGTGTATATATATATATATAAAAGCGAATGCAAGACTTTATTTTCGGGTTTATTCCTTTTCTTTTCCTTTCTCTTTTCTTTTTCTTCTTTCTTCCCATTTTCTTCTTCCTTTCTTCACCGTCACTGTGCACCTCCTACCATTACGCTGGAGCCACCACAGCCACCACCAGTGACCACCACTACTTCCAGCTCCTCCCAGATGTCATCCGCCACCTTCAGCTCGTCGGGAAGCCACTAGAATGGGGAGAAACCTAGACATGCAGAGAGTAGACTCCATTTTTTCCGGTGAAGATTCTGGTCACCATAGCTCTTGACTCCAGTGTTTTTTGAAAGCTCTTGGACTGGTGAAGCTTGTTCTAAGCTTGGTTTGAGCTTGAATTCCCTCTATTGTGAGTTTTCATCATTTTTAGTTTATGTGATATTAGGGCTTTGAATTTTTATTTAATTATTGGGTTTGATTCATGAAATTTTACTTTGATAATGTTGTTGTATGTAGCTTAAGCTTCTCAAAAATAATTTTTTTTATATTTTTTTGAATTAATTTGAATAATGGGTATTTTTGAATATTTTAATATTAAAAAAAATGGATTTTTGATAATTATGTAATTTAATTATTTTGAATCGAAATTTGGTTAAATTAGTGTTATTAATTTAAATTATTAATTTTAGTATTGATAAAATAATTTTTAGTGATTTTATATAATTTTTGGGAATATTTTTAATATTATGTGATTTTTGGATATATAGGTTAATTGTGTATTTTTATTGAAATTATAGTTAAATAATATGTTTTAAATGATTTTAAAATTTTATATGGTATTAAAATAATTTTTACAAATTATTTACTATTTTTAACTAATTAATACTACTTTTTGAAAATTATATTCAAATAATAAATTATTTACTAATTTTGTGATTAAATGGGGTTTTAACTATTTTTATTATATATTTAAACTATTTGAGTAATTAAATGTGAATTTGACTATTTTATATTGAATATTTGAAAAATTGGATTTTTATTAATATTATATAATTATTTGAGATTTTTATTTTATTAATGTGAAAATAAGTATATTTAGTGTTTTGATGTTTAAGTTAATTATATTGTGATTTATTATTGATTTTATGGATTTTTAATGATTTTAATGTATTATTATTTAATATTTATTTTTTTGCGAAATGTGAACCTTAGTTGGGGATTTGAGTAGTTCGGGGTCTCAACCCGAGGTGTTGTGCAATCTATGTTATAGAAGTGTGTTTTCCTTGTAGGATCGGCTCTACTATCATTACAGAGATGTCCCTTTTACAGAGGACGTTCTGTCAATTTTTTGGTAGAATTCTTGTAAAACGTGACGTCAGGTCGATCCTAAGTTCCTGTGTTTTGACTGAGTTTTGATTCTTAGATCGAGCCTTCCTTTAGATTTCTTAGAAGTATAAGTTAGCAATTATTTTGATTTGTTACTAATATTTATTTTCTAGTTACGTTGAAACCGAGACCTATCGGACCAGACCCGTCGAGTTTGTCTCAAGAAGTGCAAACTTGTGAGTTATTATTTTATATATACATTGCATGTAAATGCATGATTATGAGTTTCATATTTTAATATGAGTTTAGACATGAATTATTTTATTAAATGAATAAGTATATTTTTTGTATACTTTAAGTATATTTTTGGTATATGTGACATTTTACTTAGTTTGTTTTAGTATATAATTTGTATATATGTGACATATCAATAATTAGCATGTTTTAGTATATATATTTGACATATATTCAACGTATGCATTTAGTATATTTTTGATATATTTACGGTATATGTTTAGTATATAAATGTCATATCATTTTTAAATGATCACCATTATATTTAAATTGTGCAATTTATTATTTTCCATTAAATTACGATTTTATTGAAGGATATCAATAGAACGTGCTATCTAGTGGGTTGCACTAGGACTGTGTACGTACCTGTTCGATAGATTTTAGGGTTGAGTTTATGGAATCACTTGAGATGACATTTGATTTATTGATTATTGAGAATTAATGTGATTGAGTAGTATGATTGCGGGAGCTCGGTTGACCTAGTGTCTCGGGGCCAATCACCCTGACAGTGAGAGTGCAGGAGCTTGGTTGACTTAGTGTCTCGGGGCCAGTCTACTGTCCAAAATGGAATAAAAGAATTGCTTTGGAATTAAGTGAGCTTGATGGCTAGTGAGATATTTGTTTGAGGTTACGAATTTCCAGGGTTCTATTTGATCCTTCATTTAAATAAATGTTTTTTGGCGTTTCTTATATGTAAAAATGGATTTTTGCATCTGTGTGAAATGCCTATATATATTTATATATATACTGATGCTTAATTGTATATGATTTTAGGTTGCATGTATATATATTATAATAATTCACTCAGTGAGGTCTGACCTCCTCTCAACCATTTTTTTCAGGAGAGTCTTCATCGTCAGATCGTACTAGTAGTGTTTTAAGCCGGTCTTCTTCTACCCCGACTATTTTATGTAAATTTCATATTTGAATTTTTATTGTATTCTAGAAAACTGCAATAGTAGTGTTATTATATTAGTAGTGTCGTATCAGTTTGAGACTTCTGTATTCAAAATATTGTATGAATATTTTATTTATGATATGATATTTAAGTATTTATTTTATATCAATTTAAGTTTTAATTCTGTCATATTTTTATATTATTTGTTGCATGTTGTGTTTTTATTTTTTTAGGCTTGCTACGGGTTCTAGATTCAAAAGAATTCTCATTCCCTAGCGCTGGTCATGACTCCTTGGTTTGGGTCGTGATAGAATTCTATAATTTTGATTTTTTAACTTTTAATTATAAAAAGACCCCTAAAAGAAATAAAAATTTTCAATTAGGTCTTAAAAGTTATTATAATTAAGTCCTAAAAAAATAATGAAACTCTTTTTGAAAACATATTCAAACTTTTAAGGTTTCAAACTTCAAGTGTTGAAGACCTACTTATAACATTTTCATTATTAGAGTCCTTTATCACATCCATATTTTATTATCCTGAAATTGGGTTTTTACAAAGGGAGCTCTAGAAAAAGGAAGAAAGAATATTTTTGAGAGGAGAAAAGCCTAGAGGTTGATTTGCTTGAGAAAGAGAAGGGAAGAAGCTTTCATTTAAAGGAAGACCAACATTCTTAATCATTTCTGAGGGATAACTATATTTGGAAAGCTCATTTTTTAGTAATCATCTTGATTCTTTTCAAGCTTAATTTATAGATTTGCATGATCCCTTTACTTGATGACACAATCTCTAGTTTATTTGTTTACTAATTCGTGTATTAATTTCCTTGCGTATTATTTGTAATATGTCTTACCGTTAGTATAACTCTTTGAGTTTTAGGTGTAGTTATGCATTTAGCTTGCTTTTAACTGTAAATTCTTACTTGAAATGAAAGTTTTGCTAGTTTAAGAGTCGTCTAAGACTGTTCATCAGGTGATTACTTCTTAGAGAGGCAATTACCTTATTGCCATGAGGTGATTTCCTCTTCAAAGAGATGATTGCCACTTTGACAGGCCTACATGAGTTCATTATTTGGCCTAGCCTCTACAAACCATGTTGCCTCATTGCCATAAGGTGATTGCTTCTTCATAGAGGCAATCGCCACTCCGACAAGGTCTTATATGACTTTGTCTCATTTTTTATGTATTATGTACATTTTCCATGCATGTATAGGCCTTAATTACTCAAGTCTGTTTTGTATGATCCCAACAACATTGTTCAAATTAAAGTTTAACATTTACCTTTTATGGCTTTGTTTCTTTATTTATTTAGTAGTTCCTTGAGTTAATTTTTATGGATTTTTATGTAAGATCTTTATATATTTTGACTATGCCTTTTTCATAAAGAGGCGATCGCCTCTGCACAGCGAATGATTTTTATTTTTTTCACTTAAAATCACAAATGCATGATCAATCAATCTAGTTTTCAATCATAGATAAATGAACACAAATGTAGTCCAACCCAATGTAATTTTTAGGAAAATAAGAAGGATTTAGAAACTAAACTCTCTAAATGCTAAAGAATAAATATGACTTCTTAGATCTGCCAAAAGAGGAATTATATCTCCTTTTATCAATCCAAGACTGCGAGGGCATTTGTAGGTGGAAAAATGCAATCCTACTTAGGCACGGGTGGTGTCCTTTCATCATCCATTTTTTAAAAGGTATGTACGTGGGAAGGAAGAAGGAAAAGAAAAAGAGAAGAGAAGGAAGAGAGGAGAAGAAAAAGAGAAAGAAAAGAAAAAAAGAAGAAAAATACGCTTTTATAATAAAAAATGATGGTTTAGGTTTTTTAAAAAAAATAGTGATAACGATGGAAAGAATTTCCTCTTTAGGTGCATCTTGAGAATAAGGTTGTTGGATGAAAGTACTTTGGTTAATTTTTTTTAAATTCAGTAATGTACTGGGATAAAAAAACTTAAGGTTTATGTTTCTCAAAGAGGGGTTGTATCCCCGAAGCTCGTAGTCGAGGAAGGGTTGTATCCCCAAAGCTAGTTATGAGAGAAGGGCTACTCGGATCGTATACCCAAAGCTCATGATAAGAAAGGGTTGTTCGTGTTATATTCCCAAAGTTTATAGTAAAGGAAGGGTTGTTCAGGTTATATACCCAAAGCTTGTGATGAGGGAAAGGCAGCTCGGGTTGTATCCCCAAAGCTCGTGATGAGAAAGGGTTGTTCGGGTTGTATCCCTGAAGCTCGTAGTCGAGAAAGGGTTATTCAAGTTGTATCTCCAAAGCTCATAATTAAGGGAAGGGTTGCTCGGGTTGTAAACCGAAGCTCGTGTTGAGTAAGGACTATTCAAGTTATATCCTTAAAGCTCATAGTTAAGGAAGGGTTGTTCAGGTTGTATCCTTAAAGCTTATAGTGAGAGAAGGGTTATTCGGGATATATCCCCAAAGTTTGTACTTTAGTTAAGTAACAATCGAGCTAGGAAAACTTGAGAGTCTTTTGAGTGATGATTAGGCCAGGAAAACCCGAGAGTCTACATTTCATTTGAGTGATGATCAGGCCAGGAAAACATGAGAGTCTGTGTTTCAATCTCTAGGAAAACTTGAGAGTCTTTCGAGTGACGATCGGGCCAGGAAAACCTGAGAGTTTACATTTCATTTGAGTAATGATCAGGCCAGGAAAACCTAAGAGTCTGTGTTATAATTGAGTGACAATCGAGCCAGGAAAACTTGAGAGTCTTTGTGTTAGTCGAGTGATGATCAAGCTAGGAAAACCCCTGTTAAGTGTTATATCGGGCTGGGAAAATCTGAGAGTCTGTGTTTTAGTCAAGTGAGAATCGGGTTGGGAAAATTTAAGTCTATGTTTTAGTTAAGTGACGATCTGGCCAAGAAAACCTGAGAGTCTATGTTTTAGTTGAGTGAAAATTAAACCAAGAAAACTTGAGAGTCTTTAAGTAAGTCTAGTGATGATCAGGCCAGGAAAACTACATTTCATTTGAGTGATGATCGGGCCAGGAAAACCCGAGAGCCTGTGTTTCAATTGAGTGATAATCAAGCCAAGAAAACCTAAGAGTCTTTAAGTCAGTTAAGTGATGATCAGACCAAAAAAACTCGAGAGTCTGTGTTTCAATTGATTGACAATCGAGTTAGGAAAAGTCAAGAATCTTTATGTCAGTCGAGTGAGGATTGAGCCAGGAAAACCCGAGAGTCTGTGTTTTAATTGAGTAACGATTGGGCCAAGAAAATTTAAGAGTCTTTATGTCAATTAAGTGATGATTGGGCTAGGAAAATATGAGAGTCTTTGTGTCAGATAAGTGACAATTGAGCTAGAAAAACCCGAGAGTCTATGTTTCAGTTGAGTGACGATCGAGCCAGGAAAACCCAAGAGGCTGTTAAGTATTGTATCGGGCCAAGAAAACCCAAGGATCATGGTTATGTTTCAAGATTGAAGAATCCATCTCCCGAGTGAAACTCGGGAGTCAGGTATTTTTTTTATTTTTTGTGTTGTCATTGAATGCATTTGGTTTTTTAAAAAATTATAGGGCAAATTGTAGACATCCGGTTCGATTAGCCCATGATATGGGCTAAACTATGGATGGCCAATTTAGTTAGTCCGCAGTAGAGCCTAATGATGAGAAATGTAAAATTTGAATGCTAGAAGGAAACCTTAAATCTTCTCAAAAATGAGCCCAAGGGCTGGAGACCCATAGATAAGCCCAAAACCCTTACAAAACTAGTCCAAACTGCCTAGGCCTAGTATAAGGTAGGCCAGAGAAGTGAATGCCTCTGTGAAGAGGCGATCGCCTCTATGGTAGTAGTAGAAGAGGCGATTGCCTTATCGTATAGGCGTTGCCTCTATAGCAGCCAATTGAATATGCATTAAATGCAAATGTGGCTATAGTAGCCAATTTGGTAGGCCCACCTCCTTTATAGCTCAGCCTTTGGTTTATGAAAGAAATCTTTAAGGCCAGAAAATGCAATAATGGAGGAGAGTAGTAGGGGTATGGTCTAGAGGTGTGAATAAAAAGGAGAAAAGAGAGAGAGGAAAGTGTTATGACCCAAAACTAGGAGCCATGATCGGCGTTAGGGAATGGGAATTCTTTCGAATCCGGAACCCGTAGCAAGCCATAGAAAATAAAAACTTGCAATAAATAAATAAATGCACAACTGAAATAAAATTTTTTGGATCGATATATAAAATAGATACTTCAAATCATTTTATAAATAAATATATTCATACAATATTCAAATACAACTTTCAGAGTACAAAGTCTCAAAACAAAACCATACTCTTTTGATACAATAACATTACTATTGCAGTTTCTAGAATACAAATTAGAGTTCAAAATATACATTTACATAAAATAGTCGGGATAAAAGAACACGACGAAGAGCTCTACTACTAAGGTCTGACAATATAAGATCTCTTGAAAAAAAAAATTTGAGGGGAGTCAGACCTCACTGAGTGAATTATTATACTATATATACATACAATCTAAACCATATACAGTTAGTCATCCATGTATATATATATATATATATATATATATATATATATATATACACGCATTTCACACAAATGCCAAACTCTGCTTTTATAAATATAATAAATGCAGAAAATATTTATTTTAATACATGAAGGATCAAATAGAACTCTATTAATCGCAACCTCAATTAACCATATCATCACTCTAGCCATACAGGCTCACTTAAATCCAAATAGATCACTTATTCCATTCTGGATAGTAGACTGGCCCCGAGACATTAAGTCAACCAAGCTCCAGCAGTCTGACTGTCAGTGTGATTGGCCCCGAGACACTTGGTCAACCGAGCTCCAACAATCACACTATCAATCATATCACATCTCAAATCATAAATCAATCATATCATCAATCTCAAACAAATCATAATTCACCACATGTAATCCTCACTCAATCCTAAATCTATCATACCGGTACGTACACGGTCTTAGTACTGCCCACTAGGTAGCACGTTCTATTGATATCCTTCATTTAAAAATAAATCATCCACACGGGAAAATAAATAATGCATAATATCATTCAAAATGATAAAATAAACCATATATATATAAAAAATATACATAAAATAAACTAAATATATTTCGGGTATATATATGTCAAATAAAACATGAAATATACCAAAGATAAACCAATGATATACTTAAAAACAATTTAAGTATAAATCAGTAATATAACATGCATTTATTTAAAAATATACCTACAATATACTAAAAATATACCTAAAGTACACATCATTTAATAAAATGGTTATGAATAAATATATATTTAAAACATTTATTTAATTTGACATATATCCAAAAATATACTAAGAATAAATCTAATTATCTAACATGCATATATAAAAAATAAACCCTAAATATACCAATGATATAGTAAATATGTATAGAAAATATGCAAACATTTATATTAAAATATACTAAAGATAAATCGAATCATATTATAAATTAAATTACTTTTAAAACATATAATAAAAATGAAAAGTCCTAAATCATGCATCCTATATGTAATGCGTATATATACAGTATAATAACTCACTGATTCGCACTCCAAGAGACAGACTTGACGGGCCTAGTCTGTTAGGTCTCGGTCTCGGCGCAGCTAGAAAAATAAAATAACAACAACCATCAGAATAAACTTCTAATTCTACGCTTCTAGGATTACTATAGAAAGACTCAATCAAAAATTCAAAACTAGACTCGGACCGGTTGTCACGTTTTATGAGAAATGTACCAAAATTTCGACAGAGTCTCCTCTGTAAAACGGACATCTCCTTACAAAAGTAGAGCCGATCCTGCATAGAAAACACACTTCTAAAATCTCAAAGCGTAACACCTTAGGTTGGGACCCAAAACTTTACAAATCCCCAACTGAGGTTCACAATTTATAAAACAATAATATTAAACAGTAAAAAAATAAAAATTATCAAAAACCCATAAAAATATTTAAAACCTTTATTTTCCAACTAAAACATAAAAGTCTAATTTAAATAATATTTGATAATAAAAATTCATAAATGGAATAAAATTCTCATTTTACAATTAAATTAATATAAATTGTAAATAATATTTAAAATCACAATTTAACATCACAAAAATAATAAAATACACGTTTAGCCTCAAAATAATAAATACAATAATAAATACACTTATTATTTACATAATATTCTAAAATTATCACAATTAACTAATAAAATCTCAAACATTATATAATATTAATAAAAATTTAATTTTTACAGTTATTCAACATAACATAATAAAATTCACATTTAAATGCTGAAATAATTTAATTATATAATAAAATTAGTTTAAAACCCAGTTTATTTCCAAAATAATATATAATATATTATTTGAAAACAATTTTTGAAAAATAGAATTAATTAGTTAAAAATAGTAATTAATTTGTAAAAATCAGTTTAATACCTTAAATAATTATAAAATCAACTAAAACATAATATTTAACTATAATTGACACAAAATTACACAATTACCCCTAGAATACAAAATATCCAATATACTAAATAATTTCCTCAAAAATTATATAAAATCATTAAAATTATTTAATCAACATATAACATACTAATATCAACCAAAACACATATTTATTCAATAATTTCATCAAAATACATATTTAATCTAATAATTCAAAATACACATAAATTATATAAAATTCCATAAAAATTATGTAAATTCATAAAAATTATCTTATCAACAAATAACATTCTAATATCAACTAAAACACAAAATTAAAATCTAAATTCAACCAAAATACACATTTAACTCAAAATTCCAAAATTTACATAAATTAAAAATATTCATAAAAATTATATAAAAATTCCAAAAATTAATTTCTCAACACCAAAATTAATAACAATATATAATAACAATAATTTAACCAAATTCATAATTTAATTAATTTATTTACGAAAATTCATCAAATAATATTAATACAATAAAAAATTCACCAAAATTAAAATAAATTCCAAATTATAACAAAAATATATTCATGAATCTCAAGCTATAAGGATCATCATTTCTAAAAGAAATCATAAAAAATCAACTAAACTCAAGCTAAAAAAAATTAAAAAGAAATTTGACATAAACTAAAAATATGTAAAACTCACCAACTATTAGCTTTGAGCTTCAATCAAGCTCAGAATCAACTTCCCCTCAACTCAAGGAGTCGACCGAACCAAGGAAGTCAAGCTCCCGTCGTCGGAAAGTCACCGGCGACCGCTGCACCATACTGTTGCCACTGTTGCTTCTGCATGTTGTCTTCCGGTGAGATGGAGGAGGAGAAGGTAGGGGAGAAGAGGGAAGGAGATGGTAGCTCAAGGAAGGT
>CANTUR010000862.1:0-183422 GCA_947683625.1 Mallotus nudiflorus
ACCTTTACTTTTGGTATATTTCGAGTATATATATGGTTTATGTTGATATTTTATTGAACTTCATGCATCATTTATTTTTGTGAATGAATGTTTTATATTATTAATGATGAAGGATATCGATAGAACGTGCTACCTAGTGGGCAGTACTAGGACCGAGTACGTACCGGTACGCCTATAGTATTTAGGCTATATTACTAACTATTTGTGGATATTGATTTGATATGATTATTGATATATGTGAGATATGGATTGGAGGTGTGATTGCTGGAGCTCGGTTGACCAAGTGTCTCGGGGCCAATCACACTGGCAGTCAGACTGCTGGAGCTCGGTTGACTTAGTGTCTCGGGGCCAGTCTACTATCTAAATGGATTAAGTGGATATATTTGGATTAAGTGAGCCTGTGTGGCTAGAGTGTTGTCTAACACTATTTTCGAGGTTGCGATATTCTAGGGTTCTATGTGATCCTTCATAAACGATGATTTTCAATAAAACATATAAAATGATTTTTCTGCATCTGTGTGAATTTGCATGTATATATATTAGATATATATATACTGTTGATTGTATGCATTGTCACTTAGTGTGTATGTATATATATTATAGTAATTCACTCAATGAGGTCTGACTCCCCTCCGTTGACTATTTTTCAGGAGAGTCAACTTCTTCAGACCTCAGTAGCAGGTCGATACGTCGGATTTCTTCCACCCCGACTTCTTTGTGTAAATTATCTACTTGAGTCTTATTTTTATAATCTAGACACTGTAGTAGTTGTAAATTAAAGTATTGGATTTCATGTATTTTATTTTAAAAAGATGTATTATATTAAACTGGATTTGTATTAAAAGGATTTTATATATATGCGATGAGATGAGATTTGATTTAAATCCAGTGGTGAAAATGTTATTATTATATTTATGATTTTTATTTCCGCTACATATTATATGGTTATTGTTATTATTGCATGATTTATTTTATTTTTAGGCTTGCTACGGGTTCCGGATTCGAAAGAATTCCCGTTCCCTAGCGCTGGTCATGGCCCTTGTTTTGGGTCGTGACATGAAGACTCTCCTGAAAAATAAATCAACCGAGGGGAGTTAGACCTCACCGAGTGAATTGTTATAATATATATACATGCATTAGCTAAATGACAAATACACACATTCAATAGTATATATAATAAATATATATACATGCAAATACACACGGATGCAGCAAAATCATTTTATATAACTTTGAAAAAATATCTGTTTATGAAGGACCAAATAGAACCCTAAATGATCGCAACCTCAAAACAGTGTTAAACAACACTTTAGCCATACGGGCTCACTTATTCCAAATAAATTAGCTTGTTCCATTTGGACAATAGATTGACCCCAAGACACTAAGTTCATCGAGCTCCAGCAGTCTGACTGTCCGTGTGATTGGCCCGAGACACTTAGTCAACTGATCTCCAGCAATCACACTCTCAAATCATATCTCACATCAATCAAATCAAATCAAATCAATTCAATCAATATCCACAAATAGGTTAGTAATTTAACCTAA
Organism: Mallotus nudiflorus; assembly: GCA_947683625.1. Lineage (NCBI taxonomy): Eukaryota > Viridiplantae > Streptophyta > Magnoliopsida > Malpighiales > Euphorbiaceae > Mallotus > Mallotus nudiflorus. The sequence goes on from CANTUR010000862.1 coordinate 1,546, forward strand.
ATTCTATCATCGTACCGGTACGTACTCGGTCCTAGTGTTGCCCACTAGGTAGCACGTTCTATTGATATCCTTCATTTAAAAATAAATCCATACATTCATAAAATAAATGATGCATGAAATTAATTAAAATAACAATATAAACCATATATATACTAGAAATATACCAAAAATAAACCAAGTATATTTCAAGTATATATACGTCAAATAAATTCAATTTAATTATAAAATAAACCAGAAATAAACTATACATATACTTAAAAACATTTTAAGTATAATTCATTAATAAACCTGCATTTAATTTAAAATATACCAAAAATATACCTAAGCAATTATTAAACCATTTATGCATATTTCATAAATTTAAACATACATTTCTAAAACATGCAATCCTAAAACATGTATATATAAAATAACAACTCACAATTATGTGCTCCACGAGACGGATCTGACGGGCCTGATCCACTAGGCCTCTGTAATAACCCGAGTTTTTAAATATTTTTATACTGCATCGGGATATGCAGTGTTAATAATTTTGTATATAATTATGATATTTTTATGAGGTTGTTATTTAATTAAAACTAATTTTAATTGTTTTATATTATTTTAAGTATTTTGTGTAAAATTTTCCCGGGAATTTTATTTTCGAGAAAATTGACACGTAAATAATTTAATACTAATTATTTTGACTAGTTTTATGAATTTGCATGAACTCATATATATATATATATATATATATATATATATATTAAAGTGCTACAATAAATGTATATATGTGTATTTATTTAAATTAAACTAGGGTTTAATTAGTTACCCTAATTTTTATTATTTAGTTTTAATATTAATTAAATATATTTTTTTAGGTATATAAATTATTAAATATATTAAAATATATGTGTGTGGAGTATATTTAATGTGTGTGAGATTTTATATTATTATAATATATAGTGTGAGTATATATATATACATAATTTGTGGAGTATATTTAATGTGTGGAGGAGCTCGTTTTGGCCGGAAACCCGAAACTGATCTTCACCGTCGATCACACCGTTTTCGACACCGCCAGTCTCTATCTTCTCCTTGAGCTCTGGTGAGTGTGATTCCAAGCTTTGTTTCACTTAAAATGGTCTAGATTTGCCTAGGTTTCAATTTTTCAATTTTGGCCTATCAGGGTTCTTGATTTTTTTGAGCTTCAATTTGATTGATTCATGAAAACTTCCTTCACAAACTTTGATCCTAGTAGCTTAATATTAATACTATAATTTTTTTGGGATTTTTGGAATTTATTTTGATTTTTGGGTATTTTGATTATTTTATTATTATTTTTTAATTTTCGAAAATTAATTAATTAATTATGAAATTGTGTTTTATGGTAATTATAGGTGTTCAAATGAATTATAGGAATTTATTTGTAATTTTTTGTGAATTTTTATGTATTTATTTTGAATTTATTTAGTTTATGTAATTTTGAAAAATAGGGTTAATTATGTGTTTAATTGAAATTAATTTGTTAATTAAGTATATTTATTGATATTATTGAATTATATGTTGAGAAAATTAATTTTTAGTAATTATATTATTTTTAGTGAATTTTTAGATTTATTTTAGTAAATTTATATATATAGGGGTATTTTTGTAATTTTACACTAAATTGCTTAAAATGTAATTAAATTGGTTTTAATAGCTATTTAGGGTATAAAAATGGTTTCTACAAATTATTTAGTGTTTTTAACTAATTAAAACTATTTTTCGTAAATTATTTTCAATTATATATATAAAATACGATTTTTCTAATAAAATGAGTTTTTATCGATTTTTACTGTGTTTTAGGGTTAATTACGTAATTTATACTTATAAATGTATTTTTATTATTAAAGGGTATTTTTGGTATTTTGTGAATATTCTGTGAATTGTGGACCTTAGTCAGTGATTTGTAGTTTGGAGTCCGACTGAGGGACTTTGATTGTGAATTATGTGTTTTATTTTCGAAGTGTATTTCTTTGCAGGGTCGGCTCTACTCTTTGAGTAGAGAGATGTCCGTTTTATAGGGGAGGTTCTGTCAAATTTTTGGTAGAATTCTCGTAAAACATGATGTCCGGGTCGAATTCCAATTTTAATTATATGTCTAGTAATCTAGATCGAGTCTTTAGAACTTCTATTAGATTTATTCTGATTTCTGTTGTCGTTTGTTTATTTAGTTGCGCCGATCGAGTCTTTAGAACTTCTATTAGATTTATTCTGATTTCTGTTGTCGTTTGTTTATTTAGTTGCACCGAGACCAAGGCCTAGTGGACCAAGCCTGTCGGACCTATCTCGAGGAGCGCAATAAATAGTGAATTGCTATTTTATATATATATGTTCTAGGGTGCACGATTTTAGAAATCTATGTTTTTTTTTATTAAATATGCATAATGGTTTAATTAGTACTTAAGTTTATTTTTAGTTTACTTCGGTTTATTGTTGGTTTATTTTTGGTATATTTTAAACTATATATATATTTTATTAATGACTTATGTTTAAAATGTTTTTGAATATATTTCTAGTTTTGTCACGACCCAAAACAGGGGCCATGACCGGTGCTAGGGAACGGGAATTCTTTCGAATCCGGAACCCGTAGCAAGCCTAAAAATAAAATAAAACATGCAATAATAACAATAACAGTAATATATATATGTGCAGCGGAAATAAAAATCATAAAATATCATAATAACATTTTCATCACTGAATTTAAATCAAATCTCATCACATATATAAAATCTCTTTAATACAATCCAGTTTTCAATATAATACATCTCTTTAAATAAAATAAATGAAATCCAATACTTTAATTTTATAACTACTGCAGTGTCTAGATTATAAAAATAATACTCAAGTAAATAATTTACACAAAGAAGCCGGGGTGGAAGAAATCCGGCGTATCGACCTGCTACTGAGGTCTAAAGAAGTTGACTCTCCTGAAAAATAGTCAACGAAGGGGAGTCAGACCTCACTGAGTGAATTACTATAATATATATACATACACACTAAGTGATAATGCATATAGTCAACAGTATATATGTAATATGTAAATATATACATGCAAATTCACACAAATGCAGAAAAATTCATTTTATATGTTTTTATTGAAAATCATCTTTTATGAAGGATCACATAGAACCCTAGAACATCGCAACGTCGAAAACAGTGTTAGACAACACTCTAGCCACACAGGCTCACTTAATCCAAAGATATCCACTTAATCCATTTAGACAGTAGACTGGCCCTGAGACACTAAGTCAATCGAGCTCCAGCAGTCTGACTGCCATGTGATTGGCCCCAAGACATTTGGTCAACCGAGCTCCAGCAATCACACCTCCAAACCATATTTCACACATATCAATAATCACATCAAATCAATATCCATAAATAAGTTAGTATTATAGCCTAAATACTATAGGCGTACCGGTACGTACTCGGTCCTAGTGCTGCCCATTAGGTAGCACGTTCTATCGATATCCTTCATCATTAATAATATAAAACATTCATTCACAAAATAAATGATGCATGAAGTTCAATAAAATATCAACATAAACCATATATATACTAAAAATATACCAAAAGTAAACCAAGTATATTTTGAGTATATATACGTCAAATAAATCCAATCAAATCATAAATTAAACTTGAAATATATTTAAAAACATTTTAAATATAATTTATTAATAAAACATGTATACAATTTATTATATACCAAAAATATATCAAAAATATACTAAAATACAAATCACATTATTTATACATTTTAATCAAAATAAAACGTATATTTCTAAATCATGCATCCTAAAGCATATATATATAGTATAGTAACTCACCCTAGTTCGCTCCACGAGACGAGTCTGACGGGCCTGGTCCACTAGCCCCCGGTCTCGGTGCAACTAAACAAGCAAATAACGACAGACATTAGAATAAACCTAATAGAAATCCTAGAATTCGATCTAGAGTATTAAATACGGAAACAAAATAGGGTTCGACTGGACATCACGTTTTACAAGAATTCTACCAAAAATTTGGCGGAACCTCCCTGTAAAATGGACATCTCTCTACTTAAAAGAGTAGAGCCGACCCTGCAAAGAAATACACTTCGAAAAATAAGCTCAACACTCAACCACAACCCCTCGGTCGGACTCCAAACTACAATCCACCGACCGGGGTCCACAAACACAGAATAATTCCAGATATACCAAAAATATCCTTATAACATAGAAATTCATTTTATACGTAGAAATTACATAATTAACCTTTAAACACTATAAAAACCGATAAAAACTCATTTTATTAGTAAAACCGTATATTATATATATAATTGAAAATAATTCACGAAAAATAGTTTTAATTAGTTAAAAATACCAAATAATTTGTAGAAATCATTTCTATACCTTAAATAACTATTAAAACCAATTAAATTACATTTTTAGCCAATTTAGGGTAAAATTACCAAAATACCCCTATATATATAAATATACCAAAATTACTTCAAAAATTCACCAAAAATTATACAATTATCCAAAATTAATTTTCTTAACATATTTATCAATAATATCAATAATTAAACTCAATTAACCAATTAATTTCAATTAAAAACATAATTAACCCTAATTTCCCAAATTACATAAACTTCAATAATTCAAAATAAATACTTAGAAATTCATAAAAATTCCAAATAAATTCCTATAATTCATTTCAACACCTAATTTAACCATAAAAACACAATTTCATAATTTAAATAATTAATTTCCGAAAATTAGAAAATAATATTAAAATATTCAAAAATACCCAAAAATCCAAAAAATCTCAAAAAATTCCACAAAAATTCATACATGTATATTAAGCTACTAGGAACAACATTTGTGAAGGGAGTTTCCATGAATCAATCAATTCAAAGCTCAAAAAAATCGAAAACCCTAATATGGCCGAATTGAGTTTTAACTCAAACCTCAAAATCCACTTGATTTCAGGCCGAAAGGAGCTTAGAATTGGAATCATCGGAGCTCAAGGAGTCGATGAAGTTCGGCGGTGCACGAAATGGTGGCCGGAATCGTCGTCGACGGGTAAGAAGCTCAACTTGCTGCCATGACGGATTCCGGGCATTCCAGCGGGCTTCCGGCGGCCTGGTCACGTCGGAGGGGAAGAGGAAGGAAGGGGAAGGAGGATGGCGGCAGCTGGGTGGCGGCGAGGGGCGGTCCGGCATGCTGGAACGGGAGGCACAGTGAAGGTAGACGATCGGGAGAGAAGAAGGAGAGGGAGGGGCTAAACGGTAATTTGGCAAATCCTTTTGATTTTTAATGTATATATGTATATATATATACTTTACACCATATATTAAAATAATATTAAATTACACACATTAAATATACACCACACACATAAAATTTAATATTTAAAATATAATAATAAATAAAAATAATTAAATAACAATAAATTAATAAACAAATAATAAAATATTAGGGTAATATTAATTAAACCCTAATTAAATAAATATTGCACACATAGGCTTTATTTAGTATTTTAAAAATACGTATGAGTTCATGCAAGTCCGAAAATATATTTAAAATAATCAATAATAAATTATTTACGTGAAAATTTCCCCGAAAATGCAAGTCCCAGGAAAATTTTACGTAAAGCACTGTAAATAATACACAATAATTAAAATAGGTTTTAAATACATATCAACTCGTGAAAATATCGTAATATATATTCAAAAATTATTAACACTGTATATCCCGGTACAGTGTAAAAATATTTTAAAAACACGGGATATTACAGTCTTCCCCCCTTACAAGAATTCATCCCCGAATTCCAGAAAGAAAAGATTACAGGATCAGGAAGGAAAGAGATACGGGTAAGAAGCTCGCATCTCAGCTTCAGTCTCCCACGTATGCTCCTCGACTCTGTCGCTACGCCACAGAACCTTGACCATCGGAGTCTGCTTCGATCGCAACTGTCGAACTTGAAAATCAACGATCGCCACAGGTTCTTCCACAAACGTCAAATCTTCACTCACTTTTACACTGTCGGGTTGCAACATGTGTGAAGGTTCTGAGATATACTTTCTCAACATCAAGATATGAAATACTGGATGCACTTGTGACATACTCCGGAGGCAAATCCAACCGATATGCAATAGTGCCAACTCTCTCCAGAATCTCAAACGGTCCAATATATCTCGGTGCTAACTTACCCTTCCTGCCAAATCTCATCACACCCTTCATCGGAGATATCTTCAGAAAAACAAAATCTCCAACCTGAAACTCCACATCTCTGGGCCTAGGATCCGCATAACTCTTTTGTCTGCTAAACTGCGGTCTCTAATCTGCGCTTAATCACGGTGACTTTCTCTGCAGTATCCTGAACTATCTCAGGTCCAGTCAAAGCTCTCTCACCAATCTCATCCCAACTCAACGGGGATCTACACTTCCTTCCATACAATGCCTCATATGGTGTCATACCAATACTGCTATGGTAGCTATTAATTATATGCAAACTCAACGAGTGGTAAATGATCATCCCAGCTACCTTCCAAATCCAGGACACACATCCTCAATATATCTTCCAGTATTTGGATCATCCTCTTAGACTGACCATCTGTCTGAGGATGAAAAGCAGTACTGAAGTCCAACCTAGTGCCCATCACTTCCTGCAACTTCTGCCAAAAATGAGAAGTAAACACCGAACCTCTATCTGACACAATGGACACAGGTACCCCATGAAGGCACACAATATGCTTCACATAAAACTTCCCAATCTAGCAACTGAATATGTGGCTTTCACAGGTAGGAAATGTGCAGACTTCGTCAACCTATCTACAATCACCCAGATGGAATCGTATCCATCCTTAGAACGAGGTAAACCGACCAAAAAATCCATAGCTATCCTTTCCCACTTCCACTCGAGAATAGGAAGAGGCTGAAGCTTCCAGAAGGCTTATGATGTTTGGCTTTCACTTGCTGACACGTCAGACACTTCACAACATAGATCAGCGACATCCTTCTTCAATCCATCCCACCAGTATAAATCTCTGATACTGTGGTACATCTTGGTAATGCCCGGATGAACGCTGTAGGCTGTAGAATGTGCTTCCTCTAGGATCTCTTCTCTCAAATCATCCACATCAGGAACACACAATCTACCACTGATCCACAACACACCATCATCATCAAGTGTGAAATTAGTGAACTTCCCTACTCTGACATTCTCTGCAAGCTCTTCCAGAATAGGATCTCAGCTCTGAGTTGCATTAATTCTACCCCTCAGTACAGATCGCACTTTAAACTGAGCTAGCAGTCCACCTGATCTACTGATCTTCATCATCAGACCTTGATCCACCAACAGATGAAACTCCTGGATCAATGGTCTCCTTTCAACGCTGATATGAGCAAGACTACCTGAGCAAGACTTCCTACTCAAGGCATCTGCTACCACATTAGCTTTACCTGGATGATATAAGATCTCACAATCATAATCCTTCAACAATTCCAACCATCTCCTCTGCTTCAGATTCAAATCTCTCTGCTGGAAAAATGTACTTAAGGCTCTTGTGATTAGTAAATATCTCACAAGTCACCCCGTACAAATTATGTCTCCAAATCTTCAAAGCAAAGATCACTGCAGCCATCTCAAGATCATGTGTGGGATAGTTCTGCTCATGCTTCTTCAACTGCCTCGAAGCATAGGCTATCACCCTTCCATTCTGCATCAGCACACAACCAAGACCAATTCTAGAGGCATCACAGTAAACTGTGAAACTTATCCACACTATTAGGCAAAGCTAATACTGGCGCTGTGGTCAACTTCTCCTTCAATAACTGAAAACTATTCTCATAAGCTTCTGACCACTCGAATCTAACATTCTTCTGAGTCAAGCGAGTCATAGGGGATGCAATTCTAGAAAAATCCTACACAAACCGCCTATAATACCATGCTAAACCCAGAAAACTTTGAATCTCTGTAACAGAAGTAGGTCTAGGCCACTCAGACACTGCCTCAATCTTCTGTGGATCAACTTGAATACCTTCTTTAGACACTACGTGTCCAAGAAAAGAAACACTCTCCATCCAGAAATCACACTTCGAGAATTTAGCATAAAGCTGATGATCTCTCAATGTCTGTAGTACAATCCTCAAGTGATATACATGCTCTTCCATACTCCTCGAATATACTAGTATATCATCAATGAAGACTACCACAAACTGATCCACATACAGTCTGAATACCCTATTCATCAGGTCCATAAAAGCTGCTGGTGCATTAGTCAAACCAAAATACATCACCAGAAACTCATAATGGCCATATCTCGTGCGGAATGCCGTCTTAGGAACATCAGCTTCACTGATCCGCAACTGATGATAACCCGACCTCAAGTCAACCTTAGAAAAGAACTGTGCACCCTGTAGTTGGTCAAACAAGTCATCTATCCTCGGGAGAGGATACTTGTTCTTCACTGTTACCTTGTTCAGCTCTCTGTAGTCAATACACAGTCTCACGGTACCATCCTTCTTCTTCACAAACAGGACTGGTGCACCCCAAGGAGAAACACTGGGTCTGACAAAACCCTTATCCAATAACTCTTGCAACTGCTCCTTCAACTCTTTCAACTCTGCAGGAGCCATTCTATAGGGTGGCATAGATATAGGAGTAGTACCTGGAACCACATCTATACAGAACTCAATCTCTCTATGAGGTGGTAAACCTGGCAACTCCTCGGGAAAAACATCAGGAAACTCACAAGCAACAGGAACATCTGTGAGTGACAAATTCTCCACTGATGTATCCCTAACCAATGCCAAATACCCCTGACAACCTTTCCTCTACAACTTCCTAGCTGAAATAGCAGAAATAAGATTCTAAGGTGCTGAACTCCTATCACCAACAAACTTAAACTCTCCTTCATCAGGAATTCTGAAAATCACCTCTTTATTCCTGCAATCAACCATGGCATAGTGCTGAGATAACCAATCCATTCCCAGAATAACATTAAACTACATCACATCCAACAAAATCAAATCAGCGGGTAATTCTCTATCTCCCACGAGAACTGGACAACCATAAAGAACAATATCGACGTCCAAGGAATCGCTCAGAGGAGTGGCAACAGATAAAGGAAAAGCCATCCTCAAAGCTTGCCAATAAGATTTAAAAGCAAAAATAAGAGAAACAAACAAATGCGTGGCACCCAGATCAAACAAAACCCAAGCATCCAGGTAACAAATAGAAACAATACTGCCACGACTGCATTAGATGCCTGAGCATCCTGTTGAGTAAGATGGAAAACTCTGGCCTGACCTCGACCTCCCTGTTGACTGGTAGAAGCCTGGCCAACACCTCTGGCACCTCCTCTAGTACCTCTACCACGACTCTGTTGTGGAACAAACTGAGTGGAACTCTGATGCTGAGCTGGTGGTAACTGAAATGGCACGGGTGCTGCACTAGCAATCGATTGCTGTGGGAATCGTGAAATCTGCTGCTGTTGATACCCGGAATAAGGACACGATTTGGCAAAATGTCATGTCTGTCCACATCTGAAATATGTCAGTGGTGTCAGATAACACGGTCCCTGATGGACTCTACCATAAGTCTGACAGACGTTGGCAGCTGATCCAAAACTACGACCACTGCTGCTGCTCGAAGCACCTGACCCAAATCTGAATGATCTACGCTGACCTCCACGGCCATGTCTACTGCTCCGATGCACTCATTGCTGCTGTCTTTGACTCTGCTGAGCTCGGACCTCGCTGCTGACTACTCGAACCAACATGAAATCTAGAGAACGGAGTAGTCTGCAATCCACTCGACTGAACTCCCAGCTGGCAATAATCAGGCATCGCTCCCTGCCTAACTAGCCTCAACTCAATCTCCTTGGCTAGCTCAATCATAGACTCCAGAGTAAGGCCTGCTGTAGGCATACCAGCAAAAGTAGAACCCAAACCAGTAACGTATGTAGTGACCGCAAAGTACTGATCTCGCATCAGATCCTCAGCATATCTACCCAGACGAAGAAACGCTCGAGTATACTCCTCTACAGATCGATCTCCACGAGAAATACTGGTCAAACGGAGATGATAGCTCAAACAAAGAGGCTCTGGACAAAATCTCCTCATAAATCGCTCTCGAAACTGAGCCCATGTCATCGTCATCATATAGGGCTGGATCATCTGAATGAACCAATCTAGAGCTGGTCCCTCGATACACAACTCGACGATCATGATCCGCTGGTACTCGGTATGAGCAGTCCGAGCCCTAGCCTCAATCGCATATAGAAAATCTAACGGATCGAAAGTACCATCAAAAGCAATCCTGCCAACTCGGGCATAGAACAAAGCTGCCTTAGGGTCTGACATACCCTGCTGATAGGCAGGCTGAACAGGCTGAACAACTGGAGGAACAGGAACATCAAACTCAGGCTCAACAGGCTCCTCATCCTGTAACTCTCTCTGCCTACGACGACCTACCGCTCCTCGAGGTCTACCTCTGCCATGACCTCTATGTCTAACTGGCTACTCAGGAGGTAAAACCTCATCCTGAAAAGACTCATCATCCTCGGCCTCAACGACCGATGGAGCGACACGCGCTCGCCTCCTCATTCTGAAAAGACAAACGAAAAGATTCAGACAAAACAGACAATGGAGGAATAATGCATAAAACTAAGCAAGGAATACTTATCAAGACATACTCGAACCTAATACACTGCAGTAGTTCAACAGAAAACACAACTCTGAAAACTAGGGCCACAACTCACAAAACTAAGCCCTGACACAGAACTCCGCTCTGATACCAACTTTGTCATGACCCAAAACAGGGGCCATGACCGGCGCTAGGGAACGAGAATTCTTTCGAATCTGGAACCCATAGCAAGCCTAGAAATAAAATAAAACATGCAATAATAACAATAACAGTAATATATATATGTGCAGCGGAAATAAAAATCATAAAAATCATAATAACATTTTCATTACTGGATTTAAATCAAATCTCATCACATATATAAAATCTCTTTAATACAATCCAGTTTCAATATAATACATCTCTTTAAATAAAATACATGAAATCCAATACTTTAATTTACAACTACTGCAGTGTCTAGATTATAAAAATAAGACTCAAGTAAATAATTTACACAAAGAAGCCGGGGCGGAAGAAATCCGGCGTATCGACCTGCTACTGAGGTCTGAAGAAGTTGACTCTCCTGAAAAATAGTCAACGGAGGGGAGTCAGACCTCACTGAGTGAATTACTATAATATATATACATACACACTAAGTGATAATGCATACAGTCAACAGTATATATGTAATATGTAAATATATACATGCAAATTCACACAAATGCAGAAAAATTCATTTTATATGTTTTTATTGAAAATCATCTTTTATGAAGGATCACATAGAACCCTAGAACATCGCAACCTCGAAAACAGTGTTAGACAACACTCTAGCCACACAGGCTCACTTAATCCAAAGATATCCACTTAATCCATTTAGACAGTAGACTGGCCCCGAGACACTAAGTCAACCGAGCTCCAACAGTCTGACTGCCAGTGTGATTGGCCCCGAGACACTTGGTCAACCGAGCTCCAGCAATCACACCTCCAAACCATATTTCACACATATCAATAATCACATCAAATCAATATCCAAAAATAAGTTAGTATTATAGCCTAAATACTATAGGCGTATCGGTACGTACTCGGTCCTAGTGCTGCCCACTAGGTAGCACGTTCTATCAATATCCTTCATCATTAATAATATAAAACATTCATTCACAAAAATAAATGATGCATGAATTTCAATAAAATATCAACATAAACCATATATATACTAAAAATATACCAAAAGTAAACCAGGTATATTTCGAGTATATATACATCAAATAAATCCAATCAAATCATAAATTAAACTAGAAATATATTTAAAAACATTTTAAATATAATTTATTAATAAAACATGTATACAATTTATTATATACCAAAAATATACTAAAATAAAAATCACATTATTTATACATTTTAATCAAAATAAAACGTATATTTCTAAATCATGCATCCTAAAGCATATATATATAGTCTATTAACTCACCCTAGTGCGCTCCACGAGACGGGCCCGACGGGCCTGGTCCACTAGCCCTCGGTCTCGGCGCAACTAAATAAGCAAATAACGACAGACATTAGAATAAACCTAATAGAAATCCTAGAATTCGATCTAGAGTATTAAATGCGGAAACAAAATTAGGGTTCGACTAGACATCACGTTTTACGAGAATTCTATCAAAAATCCAACAGAACCTCCCCTGTAAAATGGAAATCTCTCTACTCAAAAGAGTAGAGCCGACCCTGCAAAGAAATACACTTCGAAAAACAAGCTCAACACTTAACCATAACCCCTCGGTCGGACTCCAAACTACAGTCCACCGACCGGGGTCCACAAACACAGAATAATTCTAGATATACCAAAAATATCCTTATAACATAGAAATTCATTTTATACGTAGAAATTACATAATTAACCTTTAAACACTATAAAAACCGATAAAAACTCATTTTATTAGTAAAACCGTATATTATATATATAATTGAAAATAATTCACGAAAAATAGTTTTAATTAGTTAAAAATACCAAATAATTTGTAGAAATCATTTTTATACCTTAAATAACTATTAAAACCAATTAAATTACATTTTTAGCCAATTTAGGGTAAAATTACCAAAATACCCCTATATATATAAATATACCAAAATTACTTCAAAAATTCACCAAAAATTATACAATTATCCAAAATTACTTTTCTTAACATATTTATCAATAATATCAATAATTAAACTCAATTAACCAATTAATTTCAATTAAAAACATAATTAACCCTAATTTCCCAAATTACATAAACTTCAATAATTCAAAATAAATACTTAGAAATTCATAAAAATTCCAAATAAATTCCTATAATTCATTTCAACACCTAATTTAACCATAAAACACAATTTCATAATTTAAATAATTAATTTCCGAAAATTAGAAAATAATATTAAAATATTCAAAAATACCCAAAAATCCAAAAAATCTCAAAAAATTCCAAAAAAATTCATACATGTATATTAAGCTACTAGGAACAACATTTGTGAAGGGAGTTTCCATGAATCAATCAATTCTAAGCTCAAAAAAATTGAAAACCCTAATATGGCCGAATTGAGTTTTAGCTCAAACCTCAAAATCCACTTGATTTCAGGCCGAAAGGGGCTTAGAATTGGAATCACCAGAGCTCAAGGAGTCGATGAAGGCCGACGGTGCATGAAATGGTGGCCGAAATTGTTGTCAACGGCAAGAAGCTCAACTTGCTGCCATGGTGGATTCTGGGCGTTCCAGCGGGCTTCCGGCGGCCTGGTCACGTCGGAGGGGAAGAGGAAGGAAGGGGAAGGAGGATGGCGGCAGTTGGTGGTGGCGAGGGGCGGTCCGGCGTGCTGGAACGGGAGGCGCAGTGATGGTAGACTATCGGGAGAGAAGAAGGAGAGGGAGGGGCTAAACGGTAATTTGGCAAATCCTTTTGATTTTTAATGTATATATGTATATATATATACTTTACACCATATATTAAAATAATATTAAATTAAACACATTAAATATACACCACACACATAAAATTCAATATTTTAAAATATAATAAGAAATAAAAATAATTAAATAACAATAAATTAATAAACAAATAATAAAATATTAGGGTAATATTAATTAAACCCTAATTAAATAAATATTGCACACATAGGCTTTATTTAGTATTTTAAAAATACGTATGAGTTCATGCAAGTCCGAAAATATATTTAAAATAATCAATAATAAATTATTTACGTGAAAATTTCCCTGAAAATGCAAGTCCCGGGAAAATTTTATGTAAAGCACTGTAAATAATACACAATAATTAAAATAGATTTTAAATACATATCAACTCATGAAAATATCGTAATATATATTCAAAAATTATTAACATTGTATATCCCGGTACAGTGTAAAAATATTTTAAAAACATGGGATATTACAAGTTTACTTTGTAATTTTGTCACAACCCAAAACTTGGAGTCATGACCGACGCTAGGGAACGGGAATTCTTTCGAATCCGGAACCCGTAGCAAGCCTTAAAAAATAAAAAACATGTAATAAATAGATAAAAGTATAATTGAATTAAAATTTTTCGATTCAATATATATAAAATAGGTACTCCAAATCCTTCATAAAATATATATATATATATATATATATATATATATATATATATATATATATATATATATATATATATAATCATACAGTATTCAAATACAACTCTCTGAGTATAAAGTATCAAATAAAACAATACTCTTCTGATACAATAACACTACTACTGCAGTTTCTAGAATACAAATCAGAGGTCAAAATATACATTTACATAAAATTGCCGGGACGGAAGAACACCGGTGAAGAACTCTACTACTAAGGTCTGACGATATAGAATCTCCTAAAAAAATAATTGAGGGGGGTCAGACCTTACTGAGTGAATTATTATACTATATATACATGCAATCTAAGCCATATCCAATCAGGCATTCATATATATATAGCATTCATATATATATATATATATATATATATATATATATATATATATATATATATATATATATATATATATATATTCACGAATTTCACACAAATGTCAAACTCTGTTTTTATAAATATAATAAATGCAGAAAATATCTATTTTAATACATGAAGGATCAAATAGAACCCTATTAATCGCAACCTCAATCAACCATATCATCACTCTAGCAATACAGGCTCACTTAAATCCAAGTAAATCACTTATTCCATTTTGAACAGTAGACTAGCCTCGAGACACTAAGTCGACCGAGCTCCAGCAGTCTGACTGTCAGTGTGATTGGCCCCGAGACACTTGGTCAACCGAGCTCTAGCAATCATACTATCATTCATATCACATCTCAAATCATAAATCAATCATATCATCAATCTCAGTCAAATCATACTTCACCATAAGTAATCCTCACTCAAACCTAAATCTATCGTACCAGTACGTACACGGTCATAGTGCTGCCCACTAGGTAGCACGTTTTATTGATATCCTTTATTTAAAAATAAATCATACACCCAGAAAATAAATAATGTAGAATGACATTCATACTGGCAAAATAAACCATATATATACAAAAAATATATACTTAAAATAAACCATATATATACAAAAAATATATACTTAAAATAAACTAAGTATAAATCAATAATATGGCATGCATTTATTTAGGAATATACTAAAAATATACCTAAGGTATACTAATCATTTAATAAAACAATTATGAATAAATATTCATTTAAAACATGAATTTAGTTTGACATGTATCCAAAATATACTAAAAATAAACCTAATTATCTAACATGCATATACCAAAAATAAACTCTAATATACCAATGATATAGGAAATGTATACAGAAAATATGCAAATATATATATCAAGATCTACTAAAAATAAACTGAAAATATACCAAATCATATTATAAATTAAATTATTATTTTTCTTAAAAAAAACATATAATGAAAATGAAAATCCTAAGTCATGCATCCTATATGCAATGCATATATATATAGTATAATAACTCATTGATTCGCGCACCATGAGACAGACTCAGCGGGCCTCCTCCATTAAGCTTCGGTCTTGGCGCGGCTAGAAAAATAAAATAATAATAACCATCAGAATAAATTTTTAACTCTATGCTTCTAGAATTACTATGGAAAGACTCAATTAAAAATTCAAAACTAGACTCGGATCGGTTGTCACGTTTTACAAGAAATCTATAGAAATTTCGGTAGAGTCTCCTTTGTAAAACGGATATCTCTCTATAAAAGTAGGGCCGATCCTACACAGAAAACACACTTCTAAAATCACCAAATACTCAACACCTCGGGTTGGGACTCCGAACTCCGCAAATCCCCAACCGAAGTTCACAATTCACAAATCAACAATATTAACAGTAAAATAATAAAATCATCAAAAATCAAATAAAATATTTAAAAACCTTTATTTTCCAACTAAAATATAAAATTCAAATTTAAATAATATTTGATAATAAAATTCATAAATGGACTAAAATCTCCATTTTACAACTAAATTAACATAAATTGTAAATAATATTTAAAATCACAATTTAGCATCACAAAAATAATAAAATACACATTTAGCCTCAAAATAATAAATACACTTATTATTTACATAATATTCTAAAATTATCACAATTAACTAATAAAACCTCAAATATTATATAATATTAATAAAAATTCATTTTTTACAATTATTCAACATAACATAATAAAATTCACATTTAATTACTTAAATAGTTTACTTATATAATAAAATTAGTTTAAAAATAGTAAATAATTTGTAGAAATCATTTTAATACCTTAAATAATTATAAAACCAACTAAAACATAATGTTTAACTATAATCTTAACAAAATAACATATTTAACCCTATAATAACAAATATCCAATATACTAAATAATTTCCCCAAAAATTATACAAAATCATAAAAATTATTTAATGAACATATAAAATACTAATATCAACTAAAACTTATATTTAACCATTAATTTCAACAAAAGTACATATTTAACCTAACAATTCAAAATACACATAAATTATATAAAATTCCATAAAAAATTATATAAATTCATAAAAATTATTTTATCATCAAATAACATTTTCATATCAACTAAAACACACAATTAAACTTTAAATTCAACCAAAATACTCATTTAACTCAATTATCCAATATTTACATAAACTAAAAATATTCATAAAAATTATATAAAATCCCAAACAAATAATTTCTCAACACCAAAATTAATAAAAATATATAATAACAATAATTTAACTAAATTCACAATTTAATTAATTTATTTACAAAAATTCATTAAATAATATTAAAATAATAAAAAATTCACCAAAATTAAAATAAATTCCAAAAATTAAAAAAAAATATTTTTAGGAAGATTAAGCTACTAGGATCGACATTTGTCAAAGGAGTTTGCATGAATCCAACAAATTCAACTTTAAAAAAATTAAAAACCTTAAAACACATAAACTAAAACTTGAAGATATCTAAAAATCTAGAGGTTTTAAGCTCAAACGGAGCTCAGAAATGGACTCATTGGATTAAAAGCTTTAAAAAAAGTCTGGTCTGACGTCCTATGGTGGTCAAAATCTTCACCGGCGTGAGGAAGCTCCACCTTCGGTGTCCTTTGTTTTCTGGCTTTCTACATGGCGATAGACGATGCTAGTGGTGGCTGGTGGCTGCTGGACAGAAGGGGAAGCAGTGGTGATGGCTGGTTGCAGGTGGGGCGGTCCGATGGTGGTCCGGTTGGAAAGAACCGAGAGTGAGGGGAAGAAGAAGAAGAAGAAGAAGAAAAAAGAAAAAAAGAAAGAAAGAAGGAAATGATTTTTTTTTTTTTACCCATCTACTGCGTTTGACTTTTACTTTGTACCTTATCCTTATATATATATAAACATACACACACATGCACTAACAATTAAAATAACAATTGATAATAATAATATAATTAATATTAATGAAATAATTTGACAATAATAAAAATAATGTCCAACATAATATCAAACATTAAAAAAAAATAATAATAACAATAATAGTAATACACAAGCATAATAGTAACACTAGTAATAGTAATAAAAATAATGATAATAAGTTCAAAGCTTTTAAATAATAGAATTTAATTAATTATTTTACGTAAGAAAATATCTATACAATAAAATAACAATTATTGGTCACAAATAAATAATAACATAAAAATAAAATTTAAAATTTATTAACACTGTAAATCTTGAAATATATTTATTTAATTTTAAAATTCAGGGTCGTTACAAATTTAATCGGATTTATTTGTCGTATATATATACTCAAAATATACCTAGTTTACTTTTGGTATATTTCTAGTATATATATGGTTTATGTTGAGATTTTATTCCATTACATGCCTCATTTATTTTTATGAATGTACATTTTATATTTTAATGAAGGATATCAATAGAACGTGCTACTTAGTGGGCAGCACTAGGATCGAGTACGTACTGGTACGCTGATAGCATTTAGGCTATATTACTAACCATTTGTGGATATTGATTGGATTTGAATAATTGATGTGTGAGATATGATTTGGGAGTATGATTGCTGGAGCTCGGTTGACCAAGTGTCTCGGGGCTAATTACACTGACAGTCAGACTGCTGGAGCTCAGTTGACTTAGTGTCTCGGGGCCAGTCTACTGTCTAAATGGAACAAGTGAATATATTGGAATAAGTGAGAATGTATGGCTAGAGTGTTATCTAACACTGTTTTGAGGTTGTGATTTTCTAAGGTTCTATTTGATCCTTCATAAACAGTGATTTTTAGTAAAATTTATAATAAATGATTTTTATTGCATCTGTATGTATTTGCTTGTATATATATTTATTATATATACTTTTGAATATGTGCATTGACATTTAGTATGCATGTATATATATTATAGTAATTCACTCAGTGAGGTCTGACTCCCCTCCGTTGACCTTTTTTTTCAGGATAGTCATCTTCATCAGACCTCAGTAGCAGACCCTTACACCGAATTTCTTCTACCCTGACTTTATTATGTAATATGCTCACCTGAGTTTTATTTTTATAATCTAGACACTGTAGTAGTTGTAAAAATTGAAAAAAAATATTGTATTATATTGGTATGAGTTATATACTTTAAATACTTGAACTGGATTTGTATTAGTTGTTGATTTAAATTCCATGGTGGATTATTATTTTATTTTATTTATGATTTATTTCCGCTGCACAATAATTTAATTATGTTATTATTATTATTGCATGTCTTTATTTATTTTAAGGCTTGCTACGAGTTCCGAATTCGAAAGAATTCCCGTTCCCTAGCGCTAGTCATGGCCCCTATTTTGGGTCGTGACAAAGTTGGTATCAGAGCAGAGTTCTGTGTCAGGGCTTAGTTGTGTGAGTCGTGGCCCTAGTTTTCAAGTTGTGTTTTCTGTTAAACTACTACAGTGAATTAGGTTCGAGTATGTCTTGATAAGTATTCCTTGCTTTAGTTTTCTGCATATTCCTCCGTTGTCTATTTTGTTTGAATCATTATGTTGTCTTTTTAGAATGAGGAGGCGAGCGCGTGTTGCTCCACCGGTCGTTGAGGCCGAGGATGACAAGTCTTTTCAGGATGAGGTTTTACCTCCTAAACAGCCAGTTAGACGCAGAGGTCGTGGCAGAGGTAGACCTCGAGGAGCGGCAGGTTACCATAGGCAGAGAGAGTTACAGGATGAGGAGCCTGTTGAGCCTGAGTTTGAGGATATTCCTGTACCTCTGATCGTTCAACCTATTCAACCTACCTATCAGTAGGGTATGTCTGACCCTAAGGTAGCTTTGTTCTATGCTAGAGTTGGCAGGATCGCCTTCGATGGGACTTCCGCTCCGTTAGACTTTCTGTACGCGATTGAGACTCGGACTCGGACTACTCACACCGAGTATCAGTGGATTATAATCGTTGAGCTGTCTATTGAGGGACCAACCCTGGACTAGTTTATTCAGATGATTCAGCCCTATATGATGATGATGACATGGGCTCAGTTTTGAGAGCGATTTATGAGGAGATTCTGTCCAGAGCCTCTCCGCATGAGTTATCGCCTCCGACTGACCAGTATTTCTCACGGTGATTGATCAGTAGAGGAGTACACTCGAGAGTTTCTCCAGCTGGGTAGATATGCAGAGGATCTGATGCGAGATCAGTATTTCGCAGTTACTACCTACGTCACCGGTTTAGGTTATGCATTTGTCGATATGCCTACAGCAGACCTTACTCTGGAGTCGGTAATTGAGTTGGCCAAGGAGATTGAGCTGAGGCTAGTTAGGCAGGGAGCGATGTCTGATTATTACTAGTTGGGAGTTCAGTCAAATGGATTACAGACTACTCCATATTCGAGTTTTCATGTTGGTTCAAGTAGTCAGTAGAGAGGTATGACTCAATAGAGTCAGAGGCAGCAATAGTGAGTGCATCAGAGCAGTAGACATGGCAATGGAGGTCAACATAGACCATTCGAATTCGGGTCAGGTGCTTCGAGCAGCATCAATGGTCACAGTTCCGGATCAGCTGCCAGTGTATGCCAGACCTGTAGTAGAGTCATTAGGGACCATGTTACCTGACACCACTGATATGCTTTAGATGTGGGCAGACATGACATTATGCTAGATCATGTCCTTACTCCGGGTATCAGCAGCCGTAGATTCCATGATTTCCATAGCAGTCAATTGCTAGTACTGCACCTGTACCATTTTAGTTGCCTCCAGCCTAGCATCAGAGTTCCACTCAGCTTGTTCCATAGCAAGGTCATGGTGGAGGTATTAGAGGAGGTGCCAAAGGTGTTGGCCAGGCTTCTACAGCCAACAGGGAGGTCGAGGTTAGGCCAGAGTCTTCCACCTCACTCAGCAGGATGCTCAGGCATCCAATGCAGTCGTGGTAGGTATTGTTTCTATTTGTTACCTAGATGCATGGGTTTTGTTTGATCTGGGTACCATGCATTCATTTGTTTCTCCCATTTTTGCTTTCAAGTCTTATTGGCAAGCTTTGAGGATGGCTTTTCCTTTGTCTGTTGCCACTCCTTTGAGCGATTCGTTGGACACTGACATTGTTCTTTTTGGTTGTCCAGTTCTCATGGGAGGTAAAGAATTACCCGCTGATTTGATTATGTTGGATGTGATGGAATTTGATGTTATTTTGGGTATGGATTGGTTATCTCTACACTATGTCATGGTAGATTGTCAGAATAAAAAGGTGACTTTCAAAATTCCTGGTGAAGAAGAATTTAAGTTTGTGGGTGATAGGAGTTCAGCACCTTAGAATCTTATTTCTGCTATTACAGCTAGGAAGTTACTGAGGAAAGGTTGTCAGGGGTATTTAGCATTAGTCAGGGAT
This sequence comes from Mallotus nudiflorus, assembly GCA_947683625.1. Classification (NCBI taxonomy): domain Eukaryota; kingdom Viridiplantae; phylum Streptophyta; class Magnoliopsida; order Malpighiales; family Euphorbiaceae; genus Mallotus; species Mallotus nudiflorus. Next base: position 22,573 of record CANTUR010000862.1, read on the forward strand.
ACTTCAGTGGAGAAGTTATCACTCATAGATGTTCCTGTTGCCTGTGAGTTTCCTGATGTTTTTCCTGAGGAGTTGCCAGGTTTACCACCTCACAGAGAGATTAAGTTCTGTATAGATATGGTTCCAGGTACTACTCCTATATCTATACCACCTTACAGAATGGATCCTGTAGAGTTGAAAGATTTGAAGGAGCAGTTGCAAGAGTTGTTGGATAAGGTTTTTATCAGACCCAGTGTTTCTCATTGGGGTGCACCATTCCTATTTGTGAAGAAGAAGGATGGTACCCTGAGACTGTGCATTGACTACAGAGAGCTGAACAAGGTGACAGTGAAGAATAAGTATCCTCTCACAAGGATAGATGACTTATTTGACCAGCTATAGGGTGAACAGTTCTTTTCCAAGATTGATCTGAGGTCGGGTTATCATTAGCTACGGATTAGTGAAGCCGATGTTCCTAAAACGGCATTCCGCACTCGATATGGCCATTATGAGTTTCTAGTGATGTCTTTTGGTTTGACTAATGCACCAGCAGCTTTTATGGACTTGATGAACAGGGTATTTAGACCATATGTGGATCAATTTGTGGTAGTCTTCATTGATGATATACTGGTATATTCAAGGAGTATGGAGGAGCATGTATATCACTTGAGGACTGTACTGTAGACACTGAGAGATCATTAACTTTATGCTAAATTCTTGAAGTGTGATTTCTGGATGAAGAGTGTTTCTTTTCTTGGACACGTGGTGTCTAAAGAAGGTATCCAAGTTGATCCACAGAAGATTGAAGCAGTGTTTGAGTGGCCTAGACCGACTTTTGTTACTGAGATTCAGAGTTTTTTGGGTTTAGCCGGGTATTATAGGCGGTTTGTACAGGATTTTTCCAGAATTGTAGCCCCTATGACTCGCTTGACTCAGAAGAATGTTAGATTTGAGTGGTCAGAAGCCTGTGAGAATAGTTTTCAGTTGTTGAAGGAGAAGTTGACCACAGCCCCAGTGTTAGCTTTGCCTAATAGTGTGGATAAGTTCACAGTTTATTGTGATGCATCTAGAGTTGGCCTTGGTTGTGTGTTGATGCAGAATGGTAGGGTGATAGCCTATGCTTCGAGGCAGTTGAAGAAGCATGAGCAGAACTATCCTACATATGACCTTGAAATGGCTGTAGTGATCTTTGCTCTCAAGATTTGGAGACATTATCTGTATGGGGTGACTTGTGAGATATTTACCGATCACAAGAGCCTTAAGTACATTTTCCAGTAGAGAGATCTGAATCTGAGGCAGAGGAGATGGTTGGAATTGTTGAAGGATTATAACTGTGAGATATTATATCATCCGAGCAAGGCTAATGTGGTAGCAGATGCCTTGAGTAGAAAGTCCTCAGGCAGTCTTGCTCACATCAGTGTTGAGAGGAGATCATTGATCCAGGAGTTACATTTATTAGTGGATCAAGGTCTGATGATGAAAATCAGTAGGTCAGGTGGACTGCTAGCTCGATTTAAGGTATGATCTGTACTGAGGGATAGGATTAAAGCAGCTTAAAGCCGAGATCCTATTCTAGAAGAGCTTACAGAGAATGTTCAAGCAGGGAAGTTCACTAATTTCACACTTGATGATGATGGTGTGTTGTGGATCAGTGGTAGATTGTGTGTTCCTGATGTGGATGATTTGAGAGAAGAGATCCTAGAGGAAGCACATTCTACAGCTTATAGTGTACATTCGAGTGTCATTAAGATGTACCACAGTATTAGAGATTTATACTGGTGGGACGAACTAAAGAAGGATGTCGCTGATTATGTTGCTAAGTGCCTGATGTGTTAGCAAGTGAAAGCTGAACATCAGAAACCTTCTAGGAAGCTTCAACCTCTTCCTATTCCCGAGTGGAAGTGGGAAAGGATAGCTATGGATTTTGTGGTTGGTTTACCTCGTTCTAAGGATGGTTATGATTCCATCTGGGTGATTGTAGACAGGATGACGAAGTCTGCACATTTCTTGCCTATGAAAGCCACCTATTCTGTAACTAGATTGGCGAAGCTATATGTGAAACATATTGTGTGCCTCCATGGAGTACCTGTGTCCATTGTGTCAGACAGAGGTTCAGTTTTTACCTCTCATTTTTAGCAGAAGTTGTAGGAAGCGATGGGCACTAGGTTGAATTTCAATACTGTCACGACCCAAAACAGGGGCCATGACCGGCATTAGGGAACGGGAATTCTTTCGAATCCGAAACCCGTAGCAAGCCTAAAAATAAAATAAAACATGCAATAATAATAATAACAATATCAAATGCAGCGAAAATGAAAATCATAAATATCACAATATCATTTTCCCCAACTGGATTTCAATCAAATCTCATCTCATATATATAAATCTTTTAATACAAATCCAGTTTCAAATATAATACAATATCTCACATAAATAAAATACATAAAATCCCACAAAATTAATTTATAACGACTGCAGTGTCTAGACTATAAAAATAAGACTCAAGTAAGCAATTTACACAAAGAAGTCGGGGCGGAAGAAATTCGGCATATCGGCCTGCTACTGAGGTCTGAAGATGTTGACTCTCTTGAAAAATTATCAACGGAGGGGAGTCAGACTTCACTGAGTGAATTACTATAATATATATACATGCATACTAAATGACAATGCATACAATCAACAATATATATATCTAATATGTATATATACAAACAAATACACACAAATGCTGTAAAATCATTTTATATATTTTTATTGAAAATCATGGTTTATGAAGGATCAAATAGAACCCTATGATATCGAAGCCTCAAACAGTGTTAGACAACACTCTAGTCATACAGGCTCACTTAATCCAAATATATCCACTTAATCCATTTAGACAGTAGACTGGCCCCGAGACACTAAGTCAACCGAACTCCAGCAGTCTGACTGCCAGTGTGATTGGCCCCGAGACACTTGGTCAATCGAGCTCCAGCAATCACACCCAAATCACATCACACATCAGATAATCATATTCAATCAATATCTAGAAATGGTTAGTAATATAGCCTAAATACTATAGGCATACCGGTACGTACTCGATCCTAGTGCTGCCCACTAGGTAGCACGTTCTATCGATATCCTTCATTAATAAATATAAAACATTCATTCATAAAAATAAATGATGCATAAAATTAAATAAAATAACATTATAAACCATATATATACTGGAAATATACCAAAAGTAAACCAGGTATATTTCGAGTATATATACGTCAAATAAATCCAATCAAATTGTAAAATAAGCTAGAAATATATTTAAAAACATTTTAAATATATTTTATTAACAAAACATGCATATAATTTGATATATACCAAAAATAAACCAAAATAAACTAAATATAAACTTAAGTAATAATCAAATTATTTATGCATATTTAATCAAAATAAAACATGCATTTCTAAATCATGCATCCTAAGCATATATATATAAAATAGCAACTCACCCTAGTGCGCTCCACGAGACGGGTTCGATGGGCCTGGTCCACTAGCCCTCGGTCTCGGCGCAACTAAACAAGTAATAAGTAACCGACATTAGAATAAACCTAACAGAAATCCTAGAATTCGATCTAGAATATTAAACATAGAATTGATATCAGGGTTCGACCGGATATCACGTTTTACGAGAATTCTACCAAAAATCCGACAGAACCTCCCCTATAAAACAGACATCTCTTTACTCAAAAGAGTAGAGCCGACCCTACAAAGAAATACACTTCGAAAAACTACACAAAGCATAATCAAAATCCCACGGTCGGACTCCAAACTACAGTCCACCGACCGGGGTCCACAATCACAGAACAATTTCAGAAATACCAAAAATATCCTTATAACATAGAAATTCATTTTATAAGTAAAAATTACATAATTAACCTTAAAACACTGTAAAAACCGACAAAAACTCATTTTATTAGAAAAATCGTATATTATATATATAATTGAAAATAATTCACGAAAAATAGTTTTAATTAGTTAAAAATACTAAATAATTTGTAGAAATCATTTTTATACCTTATATAACTATTAAAACCACTTAAATTACATTTTTAGCCAATTTTGTGTAAAATTACCAAAATGCCCTTATATATATAAATATACTGAAATTACTTCAAAAATTCACCAAAAATTATAAAATTATCCAAAATTAATTTTCTCAACATATTTATCAATAATATCAATAATTAAACTCAATTATCCAATTAAATTCAATTAAAAACACAATTAACCCTAATTTCCCAAATTTACATAAACTTCAATAATTCAAAATAAATACTTAGAAATTCATAAAAATTCCAAATAAACTCCTATAATTCATTTCAACACCTAATTTAATCATAAAACACAATTTCATAATTTAAATAATTAATTTCCAAAAATTAGAAAATAATATTAAAATATTCAAAAATACCCAAAAATCAAAATAATCTCCAAAAATTCCACAAAAATTCACACATGTAGATTAAGCTACTAGGATCAACATTTGTGAAGGGAGTTTTCATGAATTAATCAATTCGAAGCTCAAAAAAATCAAAAACCCTAATATGGACGAAATTAAAAATTCGAAACCTAAGCAAATCTAGACCATTTAAGCTCAAACCAAAGCTATAATTACACTCACCGGAGCTCAAGGAGAAGAAAGAGACCGGCGGTGTCAAAAACGGTGGTCGAAATCGTGAGGTCAGAAGAAATGCAACTCTCGGCCGGAAATGGAGAAAAGAGGCTTGCCGGGGCCGGGGAAGAAGCTTGGGGCGGTGGAACAGCTGGCTGGGGAAGGTGGAGCTGCTGGCGGCACACCGACTGCAAGGGAACGGCAGTTGCAGACGGTGGTTGGTGATCGGGCACAATCGGGGAAGAAGAAAGGAGAAGAAGAAAAGAAAAAGAAAAGAAAAAAGAAAAAGAAAAGAAAAAAATAATTTTAAATAAAATATTTAGGAAAATTCACATACCACACATTATATTTAATATTTTAAAATTTAATATTAATTAAAAATAATTAAATAACAATAAAATAAATAAACAATAATAAAATATTAAGGTAATATTAAACCCTAATTAGATAAATAATTACATGTATACACGGTGTTTAGTATTTTAAAAATACGTATGAGTTCATGCAAGTCCGTAAATATATTTAAAATAATTAATAATAAATTATTTACGTGAAAATTTCTCCGAAAATAAAAGTCTAGGGAAAATTTTACGTAAAGCACTATAAATAAGACACAATAATTAAAATAGGTTTTAAATGCATACCAACTCATAAAAATATCATATAATATACATACGGAAATTATTAACACTGCATATCCCGATACAGTGTAAAAATGTTTAAAAACACGGGATATTACAAGTACTATTTTTCATCCTCAGACAAATGGTCAATCTGAGAGGATGATCCAGACACTAGAAGATATATTGAGGATGTGTGTCCTGGATTTGGGAGGTAGCTGGGATGATCATTTGCCTCTCGTTGAGTTTGCATATAATAACAACTACCATAGCAATATTGGCATGGCACCACATAAGGCGTTGTATGGAAGGAAGTGTAGATCCCCTTTGAGTTGGGATGAGATTAGGGAGAGAGCTTTGACTAGATTTGAGATGGTTCAGGATACTGCAGAGAAAGTCACCATGATTAAGCATAGATTAGAGATCGCAGTTAGTAGGCAGAAGAGCTATGTGGATCCTAGGCACAGAGATATGGAGTTTTAGGTTGGAGACTATATTTTTCTGAAGGTGTCTCCGATGAAGGGTGTTATGAGATTTGGCAGGAAGGCTAAGTTAGCACCGAGATATATCGAACCGTTTGAGATTCTGGTGTCACGACCCAAAACAGGGGCCATGACCGGCGCTAGGGAACGGGAATTCTTTCGAATCCGGAACCCGTAGCAAGCCTAAAAATAAAATAAATCATGCAATAATAACAATAACAATATAATATGCAGCGGAAATAAAAATCATAATATCATAATATTATTCACATCAACTAGATTTAAATCAAAATCTCATCTCATAGATACATAATCTCTTTAATATAAATCCAGTTTTAATATAATACATCTCTTTAAAATAAAATACATGAAATCCAATACTTTAATTCACAATTACTGCAGTGTCTAGATAAAATAAATAAGACTCAAGTAGACAATTTACATAAAGAAGCCGGGGCGGAAGAAATCCGGCATATCGACCTGCTACTGAGGTCTGAAGAAGTTGACTCTCCTGAAAAATAGTCAACGGAGGGGAGTCAGACCTCACTGAGTGAATTACTATAATATATATACATACGCACTAAGTGATAATGCATACAGTCAACAGTATATATATAATATGTATATATACAGGCAATTGCACACAGATGCAATAAAATCATTTTATATATTTTCATTAAAAATCATCTTTTATGAAGGATCACATAGAACCCTAGAATATCGCAACCTCAGAAATAGTGTTAAACAACACTCTAGCCATACAGGCTCACTTAATCCAAATATATCCACTTAATCCATTTGGACAGTAGACTGGCCCCGAGACACTAAGTCAACCGAGCTCCAGCAGTCTGACTACCAGTGTGATTGGCCCGAGACACTTGGTCAACCGAGCTCCAGCAATCACACCTCCAAACCATATCTCACACATATCAATAATCACATCAAATCAATATCCACAAATAAGTTAGTAATATAGCCTAAATACTATAGGCGTACCGATACGTACTCGGTCCTAGTGCTGCCCACTAGGTAGCACGTTCTATTGATATCCTTCATCATTAATAATGTAAAACATTCATTCACAAAAATAAATGATGCATGAACATAAATGAAATAACAATATAATTCATATATATACCAGAAATATACCAAAAGTAAACCAGGTATATTTCGAGTATATATACGTCAAATAAATCCAATCAAATTATAAATTAAGTTGGAAATATATTTAAAAACATTTTAAGTATATTTTATTTACAAAACATGTATATAATTTAATATATACCAAAAATAAACCAAAAATATACTTAATGTAAACTTAAGAAATAATCAAATTATTCATGCATATTTAATCAACATAAAACATGCATTTCTAAATCATGCATCCTAAGCATATATATATATAGTATAGTAACTCACCTAATGCGCTCCACGAGACAGGTCCGACGGGCCTGGTCCACTAGCCCTCGGTCTCGGTGCAACTAAACAAATAATCGACATCAGAATAAACCTAACAGAAATCCTAGAATTCAATCTAGAGTATTAAACACAGAATCAGAAATTAGGGTTCGACTGGATATCACGTTTTATGAGAATTCTACCGAAAATCCGGCAGAACCTCCCTTGTAAAACGGACCATCTCTCTACTCAAAAGAGTAGAGCCGACCCTGCAAAGAAAATACACTTCGAAAAACTAGCTCAACACAATCAAAATCCCACGGTCGGACTCCAAACTACAGTCCATCGACCGGGGTCCACAAACACAGAACAATATCAGAAATACCAAAAATATCCTTAAATCACAGAAATACATTTTATATGTAGAAATTACATAATTAACCTTAAAACACTGTAAAAACTAAATAAAACTCATTTTATTAGAAAAACCGTATACTATATATATAATTGAAAATAATTCACGAAAAATAGTTTTAATTAGTTAAAAATACCTAATAATTTATAGAAATCATTTTTATACCTTAAATAATTATTAAAACCAATTAAATTACATTTTTAGGCAATTTAGGGTAAAATTACCAAAATACCCCTATATATATAAATATACTAAAATTACTTCAAAATTCACCAAAAATTATACAATTATCCAAAATTAATTTTCTCAACATATTTATCAATAATATTAATAATTAAACTCAATTAACCAATTAAATTCAATTTAAAACACAATTAACCCTAATTTCTCAAATTCACATAAACTTCAATAATTCAAAATAAATACATAAAAATTCCAAATAAATTCCTATAATTCATTTCAACACCTAATTTAACCATAAACTCCAATTTCATAATTTAAATAATTAATTTCCGAAAATTAGAAAATAATATTAAAATATTCAAAAATACCCAAAAATCCAAACAATCTCTAAAAATTCCAAAAAAATTCATACATGTAGATTGAGCTACTAGGAACAACATTTTTGAAGGGAGTTTTCATGAATCATCCAATTCGAAGCTCAAAAAAAATCAAAAATCCTAATAGGCCGAAATTTAAAATTCAAAACCTAAGCAATTTTAGACCATTTTAGCTCAAACCAAAGCTACAATCACACTCACCGGAGCTCAAGGAGAAGAAAGAGACCGGCGGTGTCAAAAACGGTGGCCGAAATCGACGTGATCGACGATGGATCGATTTTCGGCTTCTCCGGCCAAAATCAACTTCCAAGCGCTGGAAACGGCTACCACAGGCGGCGGAAATGGTTGGGGAAGGCGGTGGCACACCGGACGGCACACCCACGGTGAAGAAACGGCGTGATAGGCGTCCGGACGGCGAGGAGAATCGGTCGGGAGGAAGAAGAAGACTCGGGGGCAGAATGGTAATTTTCCAAACTTTTGATTTTTGACAAATTTTAATGTATATATGTATATATATATACTTTACACTATATAATAAAATAATATTAAGTTACACACATCAAATATACACCACACACATAACATTTAATATTTTAATAATTTATACTAAATAAAATTAATTAAATAACAATAAAATAAATAAATAATTTAACAAAATATTAGGGTAATAATAAACCCTAATTAAATAATTATACACACACAGACTTTATTTAATAATTTAAAAATACGCATGAGTTCATGCAAGTTCGTAGATACATTTAAAATAATTAATAATACATTGTTTACGTGAAAATTTCCCCGAAAATGCAAGTCCCGGGAAAATTTTACGTAAAACACTGAAAATAATACACAGTAATAAAAATAGGTTTTAAATACATATCAACTCGTAAAAATATCATATAATATACAAAAATTATTAACACTGCATATCCCGATACAGTGTAAAAATATTTTAAAAACACGGGATATTACATCTGGAGAGAGTTGGCACTGTAGCATACGGTTGGTTTTACCCCAGAGTATGTCACAGGTGTATCCGGTATTTCATATCTCGATGCTGAGGAAGTATATCTTAGACCCTTCACACGTGTTGCAGCCTGACAGTGTAGAAGTGAATGAAGATTTGACGTTTTCGGAAGAACCTGTGGCGATCGTTGATTATCAAGTTCGACAGTTGCGGTCGAAACAGATTCCGATGGTCAAGGTTCTGTGGCGTAGCAACAAAGTTAAGGAACATACGTGGGAGACTGAAGTTGAGATGCGAGCTTCTTACCCGTATCTCTTCCCTTCTTGATCTTGTAATCATTCTTTTCTGGAATTCAGGGACAAATTCTTGTAAAGGGGGGAGATTGTAATATCTCGAGTTTTTAGATATTTTTATACTGCTTCGGGATATGCAATGTTAATAATTTTGTATATAATTACGATATTTTTATGAGGTTGTTATTTAATTAAAATTAATTTTAATTTTTTTATATTATTTTAAGTATTTTACGTAAAATTTTCCCAAAAATTTTATTTTCGGGGAAATTGATACGTAAATAATTTAATACTAATTATTTTGACTAGTTTTATGAATTTGCATGAACTCATATATATATTTTTTTAAAGTGCTACAATAAATGTATATATGTGTATTTATTTAAATTAAACTAGGGTTTAATTAATTACCCTAATTTTTATTATTTAGTTTTAATATTAATTAAATATTTTTTTAAGTGTATAAATTATTAAATATATTAAAATATATGTGTGTGGAGTATATTCAATGGGTGTGAGAGTTTATATTATTATAATATATAGTGTGAGTATATATATATATATATATACACACACAATATATATTGTCAAAAATATAAAGTTTGCCAAAATTACGAATTGCCACTCCTCCCTCTCCTTCTTCCCAATCGTTCCCATCCACTTTTTGACGTCGATCACGTGATTTTCTTCCTGTCACTATGCCTCCCGGTGTGCCACCTTCGTCCTTAGCCTTCCCCGCCCCTGCAGCAGCCGTTTTCGACGTCGAAGGAGCTCATTTTGGCTAAAAAGCCGAAACTCATCTTCACCATCGATCACAGCGATTTCGGCCACCGTTTTTGACACCATCGGTCTCTATCTTCTCCTTGAGCTCTAGTGAGTGTGATTCCAAGCTTTGTTTCACTTAAAATGATCTAAATTTGCCTAGGTTTTAATTTTTCAATTTCGGCCTATTAGGGTTCTTGATTTTTTTGAGCTTCAATTTGATTGATTCATGAAAAATTCCTTCACAAACTTTGATCCTAGTAGCTTAATCTTCATTTTGTAATTTTTTTGGAATTTTTGGAATTTATTTTATTTTTGGGTATTTTGATTATTTTATTATTATTTTCTAATTTTTGAAAATTAATTAATTAAATTATGAAATTGTGTTTTATGGTAATTATAAGTGTTGAAATGAATTATAGGAATTTATTTGTAATTTTTATGAATTTTTATGTATTCATTTTGAATTTATTTAGTTTATGTAATTTTGAAAAATAGGGTTAATTATGTGTTTAATTGAAATTAATTGGTTAATTAAGTATATTTATTGATATTATTGAATTATATGTTGAGAAAATTAATTTTTAGTAATTATATTATTTTTGGTGAATTTTTGGATTTATTTTAGTAAATTTATATATATAAGGGTATTTTGATAATTTTACACTAAATTGGCTAAAAATGTAATTAAATTGGTTTTAATAGCTATTTAGGGTATAAAAATGGTTTCTACAAGTTATTTAGTGTTTTTAACTAATTAAAACTATTTTTCGTAAATTATTTTCAATTATAATATACGAATTTTCTAATAAAATGAGTTTTTATCGGTTTTTACTGTGTTTTAGGGTTAATTACGTAATTTATACTTATAAAATGTATTTTTATTATTAAAGGGTATTTTTGATATTTTATGAATATTCTGTGAATTGTGGACCTCGGTCGATGATTTGTAGTTTGGAGTCCGACCGAGGGAGTTTGATTGTGAATTCTATGTTTATTTTCGAAGTATATTTCTTTGTAGGGCCGGCTTTACTCTTTGAGTAGAGAGATGTCCATTTTACAGGGGAGGTTTTGCCGGATTTTCAATAGAATTCTAGTAAAATGTGATGTCCGGTCGAATTCTCATTTTGATTTTGTGTCTAGTAATCTAGATCGAGTCTTTAGAACTTTTGTTAGATTTATTCTGATTTCTGTTGTCGTTTGTTTGTTTAGTTGCACCGAGACCGAGACCTAGTGGACCAGGCCCATCGAACCCATCTCAAAGAGCGCAATAAATAGTGAGTTGCTATTTTATATATATATGCTCTAGGGTGCATGATTTTAGAAATCTATGTTTTATTTTGATTAAATATGCATAATGGTTTAATTAGTACTTAAGTTTATTTTTGGTTTACTTTGGTTTATTGTTGGTTTATTTTTTGTATATTTTAAACTATATGCATTTTTTATTAATGACTTATGTTTAAAATATTTTTTAATATATTTCTAGTTTACTTTGTAATTTAATCGGATTTATTTGCCGTATATATATACTCGAAATATACCTGGTTTACTTTTGGTATATTTCTAGTATATATATGGTTTATGTTGAGATTTTGTTCCATTACATGCCACATTTATTTTTATGAATGTACGTTTTATATTTTAATGAAAGATATCAATAGAACATGCTACCTAGTGGGTAGCACTAGGACTGAGTACGTACTGGTACGCTAATAGCATTTAGGCTATATTACTAACCATTTATGGATATTGATTGGATTTGAATAATTGATGTGTGAGGTATGATTTGGGAGTGTGATTGTTGGAGCTCGGTTGACCAAGTGTCTCGAGGCCAATCACACTAATAGTCAGACTGCTGGAGCTCGGTTGACTTAGTGTCTTGAGGCCAATCTACTGTCCAAATAGAACAAGTGAATATATTGGAATAAGTGAGCCTATATGGCTAGAGTGTTGTCTAACACTATTTTGAGGTTGCGATTTTCTGGGGTTCTATTTGATCCTTCATAAATAATGATTTTTAGTAAAATATATAATAAACAATTTTTATTGCATCTGTATGTATTTGCTTGTATATATATTTATTATATATACTTTTGATTGTGTGCATTGACATTTAGTATGCATGTATATATATTATAGTAATTCACTCAGTGAGGTCTGACTCCCCTCCGTTGACTATTTTTTTAGGAGTGTCATTGTAATAGCCCAGACCAACCCGCATCAGATATTGTCCGCTTTAACCAGGCCCAGCCCGCAGCGCACGATTTTAAAATGCATCTGATGGGAGAAGGTATCCACACCCTTATAAGGCGTGCTTCATTCTCCTTCCCAACCGATGTGGGATATCACAATCCACCCCCCTTAGGGCCCGTTGGCACACCGATCCGGGCTCCGGCTCTGATATCATTGTAACAGCCTAGACCAACCCGCATCAGATATTGTCCGCTTTGCCCAGGCACAGCTCTCAGTGCACGCTTTTAAAACGCGTCTGATGGGATGGGAGTTCTAACTCAACCGGCTCCGACCGGCTCTGGCTCTGATACCAACTTTGTCACGACCCAAACTAGGAGTCATGACCGGCGCTAGGGAATGGGAATTCTTTCAAATTCGAAACCCATAGCAAGCCTAAGAAAATAAAATCGTACAATAAATAAATAAAAGTACGATCGAATTAAAATTTTTCTGAATCAATATATAAAATAAATACTCCAAATCCTTTTATAAATGAATACATATTCATACAATGTTCAAATACAATTCTCAAAGTATTTAATATCTAAACAAAATAATACACTTCCAAAAATATTAACACTACTACTGCAGTTTCTAGAATACAATTCAAAGTTCAGAATATACATTTGCATAAAATAGCCGGGACTGAAGAACACCGGCGAGGAACTCTACAACTAAGGTCTGACGATATGGAATCTCTTGAAAAAAAATAATTGAGGGGGGTCAGACCTCACTGAGTGAGTTATTATACATTGTGATATCCCACATCGGTTGGGAAAGAGAACGAAGCATGCCTTATAAGCGTGTGGATACCTTCTCCCATCAGATGCATTTTAAAACTGTACGCTGTGGGCTGGGCCTGGGCAAAGTGGACAATATCTGGTGCGGGTTGGTCTGGGCTGTTACAATGGTATCAGAGCCAGAGCCCGAATTGGTGTGCCAGCGTGGACGCTGGGCCCTAAGGGGGGTGGATCGTGATATCCCACATCGATTGGGAAGGAGAACGAAGCATGCCTTATAAGGGTGTGGATACCTTCTCCCATCAGACGCGTTTTAAAACCATGCACTGTGGGCTGGGCCTGGGCAAAGCAGACAATATCTGATGCGGGTTGGTCTGGGCTGTTACAATGATATCAGAGCCGAAGCCCGGATTGGTGTGCCAGCGTGGACGCTGGGCCCTAAAGGGGGTGGATTGTGATATCCCACATCGGTTAGGAAGGAGAACGAAGCATGCCTTATAAGGGTATGGATACCTTCTCCCATCAGACGCGTTTTAAAACCGTCTTAAACCTACACTTAAATTATTTTTAAGTTTATTTTTAGTATATTTTTGATTTATTTCTGAATAAATAAATGTTTTATTATTAAATTAAACCTAGCACATTAGTGCTATATTTATTGTGATATCCCACATCGGTTGAGAAGGAGAACGAAGCACGCCTTATAAGGGTGTGGATACCTTCTCCCATCAGATGCGTTTTAAAACCGTGCGCTGCGGGCTGGGCCTGGACAAAGCGGACAATATCTGATGCGGGTTGGTCTGGGCTGTTACAATGGTATCAGAGCCGGAGCCCGGATCGGTGTGCCAGCGTGGACACTGGGCCCTAAGGGGGGTGGATTATGATATCCCACATCGATTGGGAAGGAGAACGAAGCACACCTTATAAGGGTGTGGATACCTTCTCCCATCAGACGCGTTTTAAAACCATGCGCTGCGGGCTGGGCCTGGGCAAAGCAGATAATATCTTATGCGGGTTGGTCTAGGCTATTACAATAGTATCAGAGCCAGAGCCCGGATCGGTGTACCAGCGTGGACGCTGGGCCCTAAGGGGGGTGGATTATGATATCCCACATCGGTTGGGAAGGAGAACGAAGCATGCCTTATAAGGGTGTGGATACCTTCTCCCATCAGACGCATTTTAAAACCATGCACTGCGAGCTGGGCTTAGGCAAAGCAGATAATATCTGATGCGGGTTGGTATGGGCTGTTACAATGGTATCGGAGCCGGAGCCCGGATCAGTGTGCCAGCGTGGATGTTGGGCCCTAAGGGGGGTGGATTGTGATATCCCACATCGGTTGGGAAGGAGAACGAAGCACGCCTTATAAGGGTATGCATACCTTCTCCCATCAGACGCGTTTTAAAATCGTACGCTGCGGGCTGGGTCTGGGCAAAGCGGACAATATCTGATGCGGGTTGGTCTGGGCTGTTATAGTCATCGTCATCAGACCTCAGTAGCAAACCCGTACGTCGGATTTCTTCTGCCCCGGCTTTATTATGTAATCTGCTTACTTGAGTTTTATTTTTATAATCTTGACACTGCAGTAGTTGTAAAAATTGAAAAAAAAATGTTATATTATATTGGTATGAGTTATATACTTTAAAGACTTGAACTGGATTTGTATTAAAAGTTTATTTATATATATGAGATGAGTTGTTGATTTAAATTCCGTGGTGGATTATTATTTTGTTTTATTTATGATTTATTTCCTCTGTATAATAATTTAATTATGTTATTATTATTATTGCATGTCTTTATTTATTTTAAGGCTTGCTACGGGTTCCGAATTCAAAAGAACTCCCGTTCCCTAGCACCGGTCGTGGCCCCTATTTTGGGTCATGACAGCCTTGGTCTCGGCGTAACTAATAACTAAATGACAACACGAAATTAGAATAAATCTAATGTAATTCTAGAGACTCGATCTAAAACACCGGGCATAGAATAGGAATAAGGGTTTGGCTAGATGTCATGTTTTACCAGAATTCTACCAAAAATTCGACATAACCTCCCCTGTAAAACGGACATCTCTCTACTCAGAAAGTAGAGCCAATCTTGTAAGAAAACACACTTCGAGTGTATACAATCACACAACCCATCGGTCTGACTCCCAAACTACGATTCTACCAACCGAGGTTCACAATTCACGAGATATACACATATTACATTCAAATTCCAAAAATACCCTTTATAAATCAAAATATAGCAAATTAGATATTTAAAATACTGAAAATAATTATTTTATCGATAATTAAAATAAAACCCTAATTCTAATAAAATATTATTAAAAATTCATAATTCTCGATAAATTCATAAATATTAACCAAAATTCATTTTATAAATCCAAATTACATAATTAGCCCTAAAACATATTAAAAATCATTAAAAATTCATTTATTTACAAAAATAGTATATTATATATATTTTGAAAATAATTTTTGAAAAATAGTTTTAATTAGTTAAAAATACTAAATAATTTGTAAAAATATTTTTTATACCTCAAATAATTATTAAAACCAATTTAACTTAATTTTCAACCAATTTGTCACCAAATTACCAAAATACCCCTAATTATATATAAATTCACATAATATACTATAATTATTAAAAAATTCACTAAAAAATATACAATTGCTCAAAAATTAATTTCTCAACATATAATTCAATAAAATCAATAATTATACTCAATTAACCCATTAATTTTAACAAAATACTCATTTAACTTAATTTTCTAAAATTCACCTAAACTAAATAAATTCATAATAATTATAAAAAAATTAAAAATTAAATTCTAAAATTCACTTTAACCCCTACAAATACCATAAATCACAATTTCACAATTTATTTAATTAATTTACGAAAATTAGAAAATATTAATAAAAAATTCACAAAAATCAAAATAAATTCCAAAAATTCTATAAAAATTAAAGGATGTAGATTGAGCTACTAGGAACAATCTTTGTGAAGGAACTTAGCTTGAATCATCAAGATTGAAGTTCAAAAAATTAAAGAACTAAAAATGGCCGAAATAGAAAATTGATCACCAATGAAAATCTAGACCAAAACAAGTGAAACCAAGCTTAGAAATGCACTCACCGGAGCTCAAGGAAGAGATAGAGACTAGCGGCATCCAATTTGGTGGCCAGAATCATAGTGAATAGAGTTAAGCTTGGGTTTCAGTTTCTCGGCTAAGAAATAGCCAAAACACGCCGAAAAAGGGAGTAATAGGTGGTGGAGCGAGCTGGAGAGGGTGGTGGCACGCCGAAAGGCACACCAACGATGAGGGAAGGAAGTTCCAGTGGCGAGAAACGAGGAGGAGGGCATCGGGAAGAATGGAGGAAGAGGGATGGCACGTTTTGTAATTTTGATAAACTTTATATATATATATATATATATATATATATATAACACATATTAATTAAATAAAACTATATATAGTACATACATAATTATAAATGATAAACCCTAAAATGCTAAATATGTATATATATATATATGCATGTATATGTATATATTATTAATATGATAAATAAAATCATGCATGGAATCATGCAATTACATAAAACGGACTACTATAAATCATAATTATTTATTTAAGTTTAATTTTTCCAAGAATATAATTCTCGGGAAAATTTTACGTAATAAATTTAAAATAATTAAAAATAACTTTAATAATTAACAATTAAATAATCAAATATATTTATCAAAATTATTAACATTGCATATCGTGATGCAGTTTAAAATTATTTAAAATCTCGAGATGTTACAATATATATATATATATATATATATATATATATATATATATATATATATATATATTATATATATATTATTTAAGTTTAATTTTTCCAAAAATATAATTCTCGGGAAAATTTTACGTAATAAACTTAAAATAATTAAAAATAACTTTAATAATTAACAAACTAATTAAATAATCAAATATATTTATCAAAATTATTAACACAGCATATCCTGATGCAGTTTAAAATTATTTAAAATCTCAGGATGTTATAATATATATATGTTTGAATGCTTCTGTCATATAGGAGATGCATGTATATATATTATAACAATTCACTCAATGAGGTCTGACTCCCCTCTGTTGATATTTTTCAAGAGAGTCTTCGTCCTCAGACCTCAGTAGCAGGCCTATACGTCGGATTTCTTCCGCTCTGGCCTTATTGTGTAAACTGCTTACTTGAGTTTATTTTGTATTATAGACACTGCAATAGTTATTATACTTTAATCTGTTATGAGTTGTATTTATAATTATATACGTATGAGATTTTAAATTCAGAGTGTTACTCTGAAATATTTGTACTTAAAGATTTTATTATATATATGATGTGATTTTATGATATTAAAAGATGTTGAGAGTTTAGTTTATATTTGAGATTTAATTTATGCTGCATAATATTTTATTTATTTTATTATATTGCATGCTTTTATTTTTAAGGCTTGCTACGGGTTTCAGATTCGAAAGAATTCCTATTCCATAGCGCCGATCATGGCCCCCTATTTTGGGTCGTGACAAAGTTGGTTTCAGAGCGGAGTTATGTGTTAAGGCCTTAGTTGTGTGAGTTATGGCCCTAGTTTTCTGTGTTGTGTTTTCTTTGAAACTACTATAGTGAATTAGGTTCGAGTATGTCTTGATAAGTATTCCTTGATTTAGTTTTCTGCATTATCCTCAATTGTCTATTTTGTCTGAATCCTTCTGTTCGTCTTTTTAGAATGAGGAGGCGAGCGCATGTTGCTCCACCAGTCATTGAGGCTGAGGATGATGAGTACTTCCAGGATGAGGTTTTACCTCTTGAGCCGCTACTTAGGGGCAGAGGTTGTGGCAGAGGTAGACCTCAAGGAGCGGCAGGTCACTGTAGATAGAGAGAGTTATAAGATGAAGAGCTTGTAAAGCCTGAGTACAAGGATGTTCTTGTACCTCCAGTAGTTTTGCCTATTCAGCTTGCCTATCTGTAAGGTGTGTCTGACCCTAAGGTAGCTCTGTTCTACGCTAGAGTTGGCAGGATTGCCTTTGATGGGACTTCCGACCCTCTATAATTTCTACATGCTATCGAGATGAGGACTTGGAGTGCTCACACCAAGTACCAGCGGATCATGATAGTCATGCTTTTTGTAGAGGAATCAGCCCTGGACTGGTTTATTCAGATGATTCAGCGGTATATGATGACGATGACCTAGGCTCAGTTCAGAGAGCGATTTATGAGGAGATTCTGCCCAGAGCCACTTTGCATAAGTTACAAACTCCGGTTGACTAGCATTTCCCAAGGGGATAGGTCTGTTGAGGATTATACTTGAGAGTTCCTCCGGCTTGGCAGATATGCAGAGGATCTGATGCAAGACCAGTACTTTGTAGTCACCAAATACGTTATTGTAATAACCTGATGTTTTAAATATTTTTATACTGTATCAGGATATGCAGTATTAATAATTTTAATATATATATATATATATATATATATATATTTGACTCTCTAATTATTTTGTTAATAATTAAAGTTAATTTTAAATTATTTTAAGTTTTCTACGTAAAATTTTCCCGAAACCTATATTTTTGGGAAAATAATACCTAAATAATAATTTATTTATTTATGTTAGTTCATTTTATTAAATTGCATGGGTTCATGCATAATTAAAAAATTTGAATAATATATATATATATATATATATATATATATATATATATATATATATATATATATATATATATATATATATATATATATATATATAAACTAAAGGAAATTACAACTCGTGCCATTATCCCCTTCCTCTCTTCCCCAACGCCCTCACCCCTCCCTTCACTCTGCAATCTCGTTCCCCTTTGTTCAGTGTGCATCTCGGAGTGCTGCCGCCTTCCCCAGCTGCTCCGCCACCATCTCCGGCACCGGTGATCACTGTAGAACCTGAAGAAGCCGAGAATCAAGCCACCTCCGTTCAACCACTTTTCGACCATCATTTTCGATGATTCTGGTGCCGTTTTGCTCCTAGAACTCCATAAAAGCCAATTCCAAGCTTCCTTTAGCTTGAAAACTCGATTTGGTAAGGATTTAAACTTTATCTCATTTTCAGCCATTTTAGTTTCATGATTTTTTTGAACTTCGATCTTAGTGATTCAAGCTTAATTCCTTCACAAAAGTTGCTTCTATTAGCTCAATCTACATCCTAGAATTTTTCTGAAATTTTTGGAATTTATTTTGACTTTTGTGAATTTTTTATTATTTTATTAATATTTTCTAATTTTCGTAAATTAATTAAATAAATTGTGAAATTATGATTTTTGGTGTTTATAGAGGTTGAAATTAATTTTAGAATTTAATTTATAATTTTTTTGATTTTTGTGTAATTAATATAATTTTATTTAGTTTAGGTGAATTTTGGAAATTTAGGTTAAATGAGTATTTTGTTAAAATTAATTGGTTAATTCAGTATAATTATTGATTTTATTGAATTATATGTTGAGAAAATAATTTTTGAGTAATTATATAATTTTTAGTGAATTTTTGAGTAATTCTTGTATATTATGTGAATTATTATATATTAGGGGGATTTTGATAATTTGGTAGTAATATGAGTTGAATATTAAGTTAAATTAGTTTAATAATTATTTGAGGTATAAAAATGATTTTTAAAAATTATTTACTATTTTTAACTAATTAAAACTATTTTTTGAAATTTATTTTCAAATTATATATAATATACTATTTTTGTAAATAAATGAGTTTTTAGTGATTTTTAATATGTTTTTGGGCTAATTAAGTAATTTGGATTTATTAAATGAATTTCTATTAATATTGGTGTATTTATCGAGTTATTATTGATTTTTAATAATATTTATTAATATTAGGGTTTTTAACTAATTATCGGTGAAATAATTATTTTTAGTGTTTAAATATTTAAATTGCTATATTTTGGTATATAAATGGTATTTTTGGAATTTTTTATGTATTCTGTGTATATCTCGTGAATTGTGAACCTTGGTCGGTGGAATGGTAGTTTGGGAATCTGATCGAGGGGTTGTGTGGATATTTATATTCGAAGTGTGTTTTCTTGCAAGACCGGCTCTACTTTCTGTGTAGAGAGAGGAGGTTCTGCTGAATTTTCGGTAGAATTCTCATAAAATGTGACATTCGGTCAAATTCCTATTCCTTGTTTGTGTTTAGAATTCTAGATCGAGTTTTTAGAAATTATGTTAGATTCATTCTAATTTCGTGTTAATATTTTATTTATTTAGTTGCATCAAGATCAAGGCCTAGTGGACCAGGCCCATCAGACCCGTCTCGTGGAGCGCACAACTGTGAGTTGTTATTTTATATATATGTGTATTAGGATGCATGTTTTTATAAATTTATGTTTTAATTGTATGAATTATGCATCAATAATTTAATAAATGCTTAAGTATATTTTAGTATATTTTGGATATATTTTAAATTAAATGCATGTTTTATTATTGATTTATACCTAAAATGTTTTTAAGTATATATATGGTTTATTTTTAGTTTATTTTATAATTGAACTAAATTTGTTTAATGTATATATACTTGAAATATACTTGCTTTATTTTTGGTATATTTCTAGTATATATATGGATTTGTAATATCCCGTATTTTTAAATATTTTAATACTATACCGGGATATACAGTGTTAATAATTTTTGTATAGATATTATGATATTTTTACGAGTTGATGTGTATTTAAAACCTATTTTAATTATTGTGAATTATTTAAAGTCCTTTACGTAAAATTTTCCCGAGACTTTTATTTTCGGGGAAATTTTCACGTAAATAATTTATTATTAATTATTTTAAATATATTTACGGACTTGCATGAACTCATACATATTTTAAAATATTAAACACTGTGTATACATGTAATTATTTATTTTATTAGGGTTTAATATTACCCTAATATTTTATTATTTGTTTATTAATTTTATTGTTATTTAATTATTTTATTTATTATTAAATTGTAAATAATAATGTGTGGTGTGTGATTTTTCCCAAATATTTTATTAAAAATTATTTTTTTATTATTTATTATTTCTTTTTTCTTTTTTCTTTTTCTTTTTCTTTTTCTTTTTCTTTTTCTTTCTTTTTCTTTTTCTTTTCTTTTCCTTTCCTTTTCTTTTCTTTTCTTCTTCTTCTTCTTCCTTCCCGTGCCCGATCCTTCTCCCCTCCCGCTGCAACTTTCGACCACCTACCATCGGTGTGCCGCCAGCAGCTCCGCCTTCCCCAGCCAGCAGCTCCGCCGCCCCAAGCTCCTTCCCCGGTGCCGACTAGCCCCATTTTCCCCATTTTGGCCGAAACTCCTCTCCTCGTCGTTCACCAACTTTCTGGCCACCATTTTTGACACCGCTGGTCTCTTTCTTCTCCTTGAGCTCCGATGAGTGTGATTCTAGCTTTGGTTTGAGCTGAATTGGTCTTGATTTGCTTAGGTTTTGAATTTTCAATTTCGGCCACATTAGGATTTTTGATTTTTTTGAGCTTCCAATTGATTGATTCATGAAAAATCCCTTCACAAATGTTGATCCTAGTAGCTTAATCTACATGTGTGAATTTTTTTGGAATTTTTGGAGATTATTTTGATTTTTGGGTATTTTTGAATATTTTAATATTATTTTCTAATTTTCGGAAATTAATTAAATAAATTATGAAATTGTGTTTTATGGTTAAATTAGGTGTTAAATTGAATTATAGGAAATTATTTGGAATTTTTATGAATTTCTAAGTATTTATTTTGAATTATTTAAGTTTATGTAATTTCGAAAAATAGGGTTAATTATGTTTTTAATTAAAATTAATTGGTAAATTGAGTTTAATTATTGATATTATTGATAAGTATGTTGAGAAAATTAATTTTGGATAATTATACTATTTTTGGTGAATTTTTGAAGTAATTTTAGTATATTTATATATATAAGGGCATTTTGGTAATTTTACACAAAATTGGCTAAAAATGTAATTTAATTGGTTTTAATAGTTATTTAAGGTATAAAAATGATTTCTAAAAATTATTTAGTATTTTTAATTAATTAAAACTATTTTTCATGAATTATTTTCAATTATATATATAATATACGGTTTTTCTAATAAAATGAGTTTTTATCGGTTTTTACTATGTTTTACGGATAATTATGTAATTTCTACTTATAAAATGTATTTCTATGTTATAAGGGTATTTTTGGAATTTCTGAAATTATTTTGTGTTTATGGACCCCGTTCGGTATACTGTAGTTTGAAGTCCGACCGAGGGGTTGTGAATGAGATGTGGTGTTTATTTTCGAAGTGTGTTTCTTTGCAAGGTCGGCTCTACTCTTTGAGTAGAGAGATGTCCATTTTACAGGGGAGGTTCTACCGAATTTTTGATAGAATTCTCATAAAATGTGATATCCGGTCGAACCCTAATTCTGTTTCTGTGTTTAATATTCTAGATCGATATTCTAGGATTTCTGTTAGGGTTATTCTGATGTCTATTATTTATTATTTGTTTAGTTGCACCGAGACCGAGGCCTAGTGGACCAGGCCCATCGGATCTATCTCGTGGAGCGCACTAATTTGTGAGTTGCTATTATATATATATATGCTTAGGATGCATGATTTAGAAATGCATGTTTTATTTTGATTAAATATGCATAAATAATTTGATTATCACTTAGGTTTATATTTAGTTTATTTTTGGTTTATTTATGGTATATATTAAATTATATGCATGTTTTATAAATAAATTATATTTAAAATGTTTTTAAATATATTTCTAGCTTAATTTATAATTTGATTGGATTCATTTGACGTATATATACTCAAAATATACCTGGTTTACTTTTGGTATATTTTCGGTATATATATGGTTTATATTGTTATTTTATTTAAATTCATGCATCATTTATTTGTGAATGTATGTTTTATATTTATTAATGAAGGATATCAATAGAACGTGCTACCTAGTGGGCAGCACTAGGACCGAGTATGTACCGGTACGCCTATAGTATTTAGGCTATATTACTAACCAGTTTGAGGATTTTGATTGGAATTGATTATTTGATGTGTGAGATATGGTTTGGAGGTGTGATTGCTGGAGCTCGGTTGACCAAGTGTCTCGGGGCCAATCACACTGGCAGTTAGACTGCTGGAGCTCGGTTGACTTAGTGTCTCGGGGCCAGTCTACTGTCCAAATGGAATAAGTGAATATTTTGGAATAAGTGAGCCTGTATGGCTAGAGTGTTGTCTAACACTAATTGAGGTTTCGATATCATAGGGTTCTATTTGATCCTTCATAAAAGATGATTTTCAATAAAATATATATAAAATGATTTTATTGCATCTGTATGCATTGTCATTTAGTGTGTATATATATATATTATAGTAATTCACTCAGTGAGGTATGACTCCCCTCCGTTGATAATTTTTCAGGAGAGTCAACATCTTCAAACCTCAGTAGCAAGCCTATACGCCGGATTTCTTCTGCTCCAGCTTCTTTGTGTAAACTGCTTACTTGAGTCTTATTTTTATAATCTAGACACTGCAGTAGTTGTAAATTAATTGTGGGATTTTATGTATTATATTTATGCGAGATATTGTATTATACTTGAACTGGATTTGTATGAAAAGATTTATATATGGGAGATGGATATTATTTTGGATATTTATGATTTTTATTTCCGCTGCATTATATATTGTTATTACTATTGCATGTTTATTTTATTTTTTTTAGGCTTGCTACGGGTTCCGGATTCAAAAGAATTCCCGTTCCCTAGCGCCGGTCATGGCCCCTGTTTTGGGTCATGACAGGATTATATAGCCATTTAAATTAATGTCATGCATCATTTATTTTACAAATGTATAAGTTTATTTTAAATGAAGGATATCAATAGAACGTGCTACCTAGTGGGTAGCACTAGGACGGAGTACGTACCAGTACGATGATAGATTGTAGGTTGAACTACTAACCTATTTGTGGATATTGATTGGATTGATTTGATTGATGTGTGATGTGATTTGAGAGTGTGATTGCTGGAGCTCGATTGACCAAGTGTCTCGGGGCCAATCACACTGACAGTCAGACTGTTGTAGCTCGATTGACTTAGTGTCTCGGGGCCAGTCTATTGTCCAAACGGAATAAGTGAATTTATTTGGAATAAGTGAGCCTGTATGGCTAGAGTATTTTCTAACACTATTTGAGGTTGCAATCATTTAGGGTTCTATTTGATCCTTCATAAACATATATTTTTCAATGTTATATATATAAAATGATTTTTACTGCATCTGTGGGTACTTGCCTGTATATATATTTATTATATATACTATTGAGTGTTTGCATTTGTCATTTAGTTATGCATGTATATATATTATAACAATTCACTTAGTGAAGTCTGACTCCCCTCCATTGATTTATTTTTCAGGAGAGTCTTCATCCTCAGACCTCAGTAGCAGGCCTATATGCCGGATTTCTTCTACCCCGGCCTTATTATGTAAACTGCTTACCTGAGTTTTGTTTTGTATTCTAGACACTGTAGTAGTTTTTTTAGTGAACTGTATTTATTATCTATGTATGAGATTTAAATTTCAAAAGTTTGAACCAAGAATTTGTATTGAAGGATCTTATGTTATATGAGATGGATTTATATTATTTAATGAGTTGATGGATTATTATTTTACTTATGAGATTTAATTCTGCTGCATAATGTTTTCTTTATTTTATTATATTGCATGCTTTTATTTTTAAAGGCTTGCCACAGGTACCAGATTCGAAAGAATTCCCGTTCCCTAGTGCCGGTCATGGCCCCCTGTTTTGGGTCATGACAAAGTTGATATCAAAGCGGAGTTCTGTGTTAGGGCCTGTAATAACCCTGGTTTTTAAATTATTTTATTATATAATGAGATATGCAGTGTTAATAAAATTTAAAAGTTATATTTAATTATTTTATGATTAATTATTATTATTTTATGTTTAATTATATTTTTCTACGTAAATATTTTATTTTGAAACTTATTATTTTGGACATTTAATTTGCATTATTTATAATTATTATTTTGGATAGAACTCTTTTAATAATAATTAATTTAGAGTATTGTTAATTCTATTATCGTTTTATCAAATTCTATTATTTATTTTATTAGAATTATCATTATTATTAAATGTTATTTTATGTGAGTTTAATTTGCATGTGTGTGTGTGTTTATTATTATTATATGTGTGAATATATATATATATATATATATATATATATATATATATATATATATATATATGAGTGTGTGTGTATGTGTGGTGAGAAATGAATTAGTATATAATAATATTATAATGTATACATACTTTTAACATAAAGTAATATATACATACATACAAAAATGGGCCATACATTCAACAAACACATAAACATATATACATTCACACATAAGCCACTATTCATCATCTTCTTCCTTCCCTACACCGTCCCATTCTCTGCCTATCATTGTGCCTCCATCACTTCCGGCCATCGTTTCTCTAGCTTCCAATCTCTATCAACTCTCTGGACTATGGTGAACATGAATCCAAGCTTAGTTTAAGCTCTAAACGTCTATTTATTGAGTTTTGTTGAATTTTTGTTTTTGGAGCTTTAGGGTTTCGAATTTTTTTTAGCATGATATTGCTTGAATCTTGCAAACTCCCTTTACAAAAGTGATTTCTGAAAGCTTAATCTACCTCTATAACTTTTTTTTTGAATTTTTGGAATTTATTTTAATTTTTTTGAATATTTGAATATTTGAATATTATTTTATTAATTTTCGTAAATTAATTTATTTAATTATAAAATTTGTTGATTTAGTGTTTTTATGGGTTATTATTAATTATAGTGTTGAGATTATAATTTTTGTGATTTTTATGTAATTTTTATAAATATTTTTATATTATGTCAATATTGGATAATTAGCTTATAGTTGGGTTTTTGTTGACATTATTGTTTAACAATGTGTTTTAGTTAATAGTAGTAATATATATTTTGAGAAAATAATTTTTATGCATTTATATAATTTTTATAGAATTTTGGAGTAATATTAGTATATTATGTGTATTTTTGAATTATAAGGGTAAATACGTAATTTTGTTAAGATTATAGTTAAATATTAGGTTTTAGTTGGTTTTATAATTATTTAAGGTACTAAAATGATTTTTACAAATTATTTACTATTTTTAACTAATTAAAAACTAATTTTTGAAAATTATTTTCAAATAATATATTATATATTATTTTGATAAAATAATAGGTTTTTATAACTTTTGTTATATTATTAGGTTAATTAAATTATTCGGATTTATAAAATGAATTTTTATTATTAATTGTGTAATTATTGGAAAAATGGATTTTTAATAATATTATATTATTAATTAGGTTTTTAAGTAATTATTAGGAAAATAATTATTTTTGGTGTTTTAATGTTAAATATGTTATATTTTGATATTTTAAGGGTATTTATGGTATTTATTGATTTTTGATATATTTTATTGTATTATTTGAATTGTGGACCTCAGTTGGGGAATTTCAGTAGTTCAAAATCCCAACCGAGGGTTGTGAGAATTTTGTATTTGAAGTGTATTTTTCTTTGCAGGACCGGCTTTATTTTTTAAGTAGAGAGATGTCCGTTTTACAAAAGAGGTCTGTCGAATTTTCTATAGAATTCTCATAAAACATGACATCGAGTCCAATTCCTATTCTGTGTTTGCTTGTGTTTAGTAATTCTAGATTGAGTCTCTAGAAGTCTAAGTTAAATTTATTTTGATTTTGTGATCGTTTTTATTGTTTAGTTGTGCTAAGACCGATGCCTAACGGAGCAAGGCCACCGAGTCTGTCTCGTGGAGCGCGAATTGGTGAGTTATTATACTATATATATATATTGCGTTTAAGATGCATGACTTAGTATTTTTCATTTTCATTATATGTTTTTAAAAGTAATTTAATTTATAATATGATTAGGTTTATCTTTAGTATATTTTAGTATATATACATGTTTTAAATGTATATTCATTCATAATTGTTTATTTAAATGATTAGTATACTTTAGGTATATTTTTAATATATTTTAGGTTTATTCGTAAATAACTAACTGCATGTTATATTATTGATTTATACTTAAATTGTTTTTAAGTATATTTTTAGTATATTTTTTATATATTTCTAAATAAATGCATGTTTTATTATTGATTTAAACCTAACATGTTATTGGTATATTTAAGGTTTATTTTTTTTGTCTATGCATGCTAGATAATTAGGTTATTTTTGGTATATTTTTTGGATATATGTCAAACCTAAATGCATGTTTTAGTACATATACATGTTTTAAATGAATACTTATTCATAATTTTTTTATTAAATGATTTGTGTACTTAGGGTATATCTTTAGTATATTTAGGTATATTTTTAAGTAAATGCATGTTATATTATTGAAACACATTTAAATTATTTTAAATTATAACAATGGTTTATCTTTAGTATATTTCATGTTTTATTTGACATATGTATACCCGAAATATACTTGGTTTATTTTAGGTATATTTTTGGTATATATATATGGTTTATTTTACTATCATGAATGTTATTCTACATTATTTATTTTTTGTATGAATGATTTATTATAAATGAAGGATATCAATAGAACGTGCTACCTAGTGGGCAATACTATGACCGTGTACGTATCGGTGCAATAGATCAGGGTTGAGTGAGAATTAATTATGGTGATTATAATTGATTGATATTAATTTGATTGATTTGATTAAGATTGATGGTACGATTGATAATGTGATTACGGGAGCTCGGTTGACTTAGTGTCTCGGGGCCAGTCTACTGTTCATAATGGAATAAATGATCTATTGATTTTATTGAGATGTGAGGTGATAAATAGTGTCATTGCTGGTGCTCGGTTGACCAAGTGTCTCGGGGCCAATCACACTGACAGTCAGACTGCGAAAGCTCAATTGACTTAGTGTCTCGAGGCTAGTCTACTGTCCAAACTGGAATTAGTGTTCTATTTGGAATTAAGTGAGTCTGTATGGCTAGAGTAACGATATGGTTTATTGAGGTTGCAATTATTAGGGTTCTAATTGATCCTTCATGAATTAAAATAAATGTTTTCTACATCTGGTATATTTATAAAAGTAGAGTTGGCATATGTGTGAAATGCGTGAATATACATACATACATATATATATATATATATATATATATATATGAATGCATGATTGGATATGATTTATATTGCATATATATATAGTATAATAATTCACTCAGTGAGGTTTGAACCCCCTTAATTATTTTTTTCAGGAGATCCTATATCGTTAGACCTTAGTAGTAGAGTTGCTTGCCAATGTTCTTCCATCCTGGCTATTTTATGTAAATGTATATTTTGAACTCTGAATTGTTTTCTAGAAACTGCAATAGTAGTGTTATTGTATCAAAAGAATATTATTTTTATTTTGATATTAAATACTCTGAGAATTGTATTTGAACACTGTACAAATATATATTAATTTATGAAAGGATTTAGAGTATTTATTTTATATATTGATTCAAACAATTTTAATTCTATCATACTTTTTATTTATTTATTGCATGATTTTATTTTCTAAGGCTTGCTACGGGTTTCGGATTCGAAAGAATTCTCATTCCCTAGCACCGGTCATGACACCTAGTTTGGGTCGTGATAGGGCCTTAGTTGTGTGAGATGTGGCCCTATTTTTCAGTGTTGTGTTTTTCTTTCGAAACTACAGTAGTGAATTAGGTTCGAGTATGTCTTGATAAGTATTCCTTGATTTAGTTTTCTATGTTATCCTCCGTTGTCTATTTTCTCTGAATCCTTCTAATTGTCTTTTCAGAATGAGGAGGTGAGCGTGTGTCACTCCACCGGTCATTGAGGCTGAGGATGATGAGTCCTTTTAGGATGAGGTTTTACCTCCTGAGCCACCAGTTAGGCGCAGAGGTCATGGTCGAGGTAGACCTCGAGGAGCAGTAGGTCACCGTAGACAGAGAGAGATACAGGATGAGGAGCCTGTAGAGCCTAAGTACGAGGATGTTCCTATACCTCCAGTAGTTTCGCCTATTCAGCCTACTTATCAGCAGGTTATGTCTGACCCTGAGGTAGCTCTATTCTATGCCAGAGTTGGTGGGATCACTTTTGATGGGACTTCCGACCCTCTAGACTTTCTGCATGCGATCGAGACTAGGACTCGGATTGCTCACACTGAGTACCAGCAGATTATGATAGTTGAGCTGTCATTTAAGGGACCAGCCCTGGACTAGTTTATTCAGATGATCCAGTCGTATATAGTGATGATGACCTGGGCTCAATTTAGAGAGCGATTCATGAGGAGATTTTGCCCAGAGCCGCTTCACATGAGTTATCGACTCTGGTTGACTAGTATTTCTCACAGTGACAGATCTATTGAGGAGTATACTAGAGAGTTCCTCCAGCTTGGTAGATATGCAAAGGATCTAATGCAAGACCAGTACTTCACAGTCACCATATACATCACTATATTAGGTTCTGCATTTGCTGGTATGCCTACAACAGGCCTTACTCTAGAGTAAGTGATTGAGTTGGCCAAGGAGATTGAGCTGAGGCTAGTCAGGCAAGGAGCTATGCCTGATTATTACCAGTTAGGTGTATAGTCAGGTGGATTCTAGACTACTTTGTACTTGAGTTTTCAGATTGGATGGAGTAGTCAACAGAGAGGTCCAGCCCAGCAGAGTCAGAGACAGTAGCAGCAGGTGCATCAGAGCAGTAGACATGGTCGTGGAGGATAGCAGAGACCATTTAGACTTGGGTCAGGTGCTTCAAGTAGCAGCAGTGGACATAGTACTAGGTCAGCTACCAATGTATGTCAGATCTACGATAGAATCCATCAGGGACCGTGTTACATGACACCATTGACGTGTTTCAGATGTGGGTGGACATGAAATTTTGCCAAATCGTGTCCCTATGTCGAGTATCAGCAGCCACAGATTCCATGATTCCCTCAGCAATCCATTGTTAGTGTTGCACCCATTCCTTTTCAGTTGCCTCCAGCCTAGCATCAAAGTTCTACCTATATTGTTCCCCAGTAAGGTCATGGTAGAGGCACTAGAGGAGGTGCCAGAGGTGTTGGCCAGGCTTCTACCAGCCAGTAGGGAGGTCGAGGATAGGCTAGAGTCTTCCATCTTACTTAGCAAGATGCTCAGGCATCCAAGTAGTGGATTATCAAAGTAAAGAGGTGACTTTCAGAATTCTTGGTGAAGAAGAATTTAAGTTTGTGGGTGATAGGAATTCAGCACCTCAGAATCTCATCTTTGCTATTACGACTAGGAAGTTGTTGAGGAAGGGTTCTCAGGGATATTTGGCATTAGTCAGGGATACTTCATTAGAGAAGTTGTCACTCACAGATATTCCTATTGCCTGTGAGTTTCCTGATGTTTTTCTTGAGGAGTTCCCAGGTTTACCACCTCACAGAGAGATTGAGTTCTATATAGATGTGGTTCCAAGCATTACCCCTATATCTATGCCACCCTGTAGAATGGCTCCTACAGAGTTGAAAGAGTTGAAGGAGTAGTTGTAAGAGTTATTGGATAAGGGTTTCATTAGACCTAATATTTCTCCTTGGGGTGCACCAGTCCTATTTATGAAGAAGAAGGATGGTACCCTGAGACTGTGTGTCATGACCCAAAACAAGGGCCATGACCGACACTAGGGAACGGGAATTCTTTCGAATCTGGAACCCGTAGCAAGCCTAAAAATAAAATAAAACATGCAATAATAATAATAACAATATCAAATGCAGCGGAAATGAAAATCATAAATATCACAATAGTATTTTCATCAACTGGATTTAAGTTAAATCTCATCTCATATATATATAAATCTTTTAATACAAATCCAGTTTCAAATATAATACAATATCTCACATAAATAAAATACATAAAATCCCACAAATTAATTTACAACTACTGCAGTGTCTAGATTATAAAAATAAGACTCAAGTAAGCAGTTTACACAAAGAAGCCGGGGCGGAAGAAATCCGGCGTATAGGCCTGCTACTGAGGTCTGAAGATGTTGACTCTCCTGAAAAATAGTCAATGGAGGGGAGTCAGACCTCATTTAATGAATTACTATAATATATATATATACACACTAAATGATAATGCATACAGTCGACAGTATATATCTAATATATATATACAGGCAATTACACACAGATGCAATAAAATCATTTTATATATATTTTATTGAAAATCATCTTTTATGAAGGATCACATAGAACCCTATGATATCGAAACCTCAATCAGTGTTAGACAACACTCTAGCCACACAGGCTCACTTAATCCAAATATATCCACTTCATCCATTTAGATAGTAGACTGGCCCCGAGACACTAAGTCAACCGAGCTCCAGCAGTCTGACTGCCAGTGTGATTGGCCCCGAGACACTTGGTCAACCGAGCTCCAGCAATCACACCCAAATCACATCTCACACATCAAATAATCATAATCAATCAATATCCGTAAATGGTTAGTAGTATAGCCTAAATACTATAGGCGTACCGGTACGTACTCGATCCTAGTGCTGCCTACTAGGTAGCACGTTCTATCGATATCCTTCATTAATAATATAAAACATTCATTCACAAATAAATGATGCATGAATTTAAATGAAATAACAATATAAACCATATATATACCGAAAATATACCAAAAGTAAACCAGGTATATTTCGAGTATATATATGTCAAATGAATTCAATCAATTTACAAATTAAGCTAGAAATATATTTAAAAACATTTTAAATATGATTTATTAATAAAACATGCATATAATTTAATATTTACCAAAAATAAACAAAAAATATACTTAAATACAAATCACATTATTTATGCATTTTAATCAAAATAAAACATATATTTCTAAAATCATGCACCCTAAGGCGTATATATATAGTATAGTAACTCACCCTAGTGCGCTCCATGAGATGGGTCCGACGGGCCTGGTCTACTAGCCCTCGGTCTCGGTGCAACTAAATAAACAATAACGATAAAAATCAGAATAACCCTAACATAAATCCTAGAATTCGATCTAGAGTATTAAACACAGCATTGATATTAGGGTTCGATTGGACATCACGTTTTACGAGAATTCTACCGAAAATTCGGCAGAACCTCTCTTGTAAAACGGACATCTCTCTACTCAAAGAGTAGAGCCGACCCTGCAAAGAAACACACTTTGAAAAACTACACAGAGCACAATCAAAATCCCACGGTCGGACTCCAAACTACAGTCTACCGATCGGGGTCCACAAACACAGAAAAATTTTGAAAATACCAAAAGTACCCTTATATATATAAATATACTATAATTACTTCAAAAATTCACCAAAAATTATACAATTATCCAAAATTAATTTTCTCAACATATCTATCAATAATATTAATAATTAAACTCAATTAACCAATTAATTTCAATTAAAAACACATTTAACCCTAATTTTCCAAAATTCCATAAACTTCAATAATTCAAAATAAATACATAGAAATTCATAAAAATTCCAAATAAATTCCTATAATTCATTTCAACACCTAATTTAACCATAAAACACAATTTCATAATTTAAATAATTAATTTCCAAAAATTAGAAAATAATATTAAAATATTCAAAAATACCCAAAAATCCAAAAAATCTCCAAAAATTCCACAAAAATTCATACGTGTAGATTAAGATACTAGGATCAACATTTGTGAAGGGAGTTTTCATGAATCAATCAAGAAAAATTCGAAAAAAAATCAAAAACCCAATATGGCCGAAATGGAAAAATTCAAAACTAAGCAAATCTAGACCATTTAAGCTCAAACCAAAGCTAGAATCACACTCAGAGCTCAAGGAGAAGAAAGAGACCATCGGTGTCGAAAACGGTGGCCAGAATCGCAAGGTGAGGAGAAATGGAATTCTCGACCGGAAATAAAGAAAAATAGCTTGCCGGCGCCGGGGAAGGAGGCTGGGGGCGGCGGAGAACAGCTGAGGACGAAGGTGGAGTTACTGGTGGCACACCGACGACCGGGGATCGGAGTAGCAGCGGGAGGGGAAGGGTGGTCGCGTGGGAAGAAAAAGAAGAAGAAGAAAAAGAAAAGAAAAGAAAAAAAAAAGAAAAGAAAAAGAAAAAGAAAAAAGAAAAAAAAGAAAAAAAATAAAATAATAATTTTAATAAAATATTTGAAAAAATCACACCCACACATTTAATATTTAATATTTTAAAATTTAATATTAATTAAAATAATTAAATAACACATAAATAAATAAATAATTAATAAAATATTAGGGTAATATACTAAACCCTAATTAAATAAATAATTATATGTATACACGGTGTTTAGTATTTTAAAAATATGTATGAGTTCATGCAAGTCTGAAAATATATTTAAAATAATTAATAATAAATTATTTACGTGAAAATTTCCCCGAAAATGCAAGTCCCGGGAAAATTTTACGTAAAGCACTGTAAATAAAGACACAATAATAAAAATAGGTTTTAAACACATATCAACTCGTAAAAATATCGTAATATATATACACAAAAATTATTAACACTGCATATCTCGGTACAGTGTTAAAATGTTTTAAAAACACGGGATATTACACTGTGCATTGACTATAGAGAGCTGAACAAGGTGACAGTAAAGAACAAGTATCCTCTCCCGAGGATAGATGACTTGTTTGATCAGCTACAGGGTGCACAGTTCTTTTCTAAGATTGGTTTAAGGTCGAGTTATCATCAGTTGCGGATCAATGAAGCCGATGTTCCTAAAATGGCATTCTGCACTTGATATGGCCACTATGAGTTTCTGGTGATGTCTTTTGGCTTGACTAATGCACCAGCAGATTTTATGGACCTGATGAACAGGGTATTCAAACCATATATGGATCAGTTTGTGGTAGTCTTCATCGATGATATACTGGTGTATTCGAGAAGTATGGAGGAGCATGAGCATGTATATCACTTAACGACTTTATTACAGACACTGAGAGAACATCAGCTTTATGCTAAATTCTCAAAGTGTGATTTTTGGATGGAGAGTGTTCTTTTATTGGACACGTAGTGTCAAAAGAAGGTATCCAGGTGGCCACAAAAGATTGAGGCAGTGTCTGAGTGGCCTAGACTGACTTTAGTTATAAAGATTCAGAGTTTTCTAGGTTTAGCCAGGTACTATAGGAGGTTTGTACAGGATTTTTCTAGAATTACAGCTCCGATGACTCGCTTGACTCGGAAGAATGTAAGATTTGAGTGGTCTGAAACTTGTGAGAACAGTTTTCAGTTGTTAAAGGAGAAGTTGACTACAGCACCAGTGTTAGCTTTGCCTAATGGTGTGGATAAGTTCACAGTTTATTATAATGCCTCTAGGGTTGGGCTAGGTTGTGTGTTGATGCAGAATGGTAGGGTGATAGCCTATGCTTCGATGTAGTTGAAGAAGCATGAGCAGAACTATCCTACACATGACCTAGAGATGGTTGTAGTGATCTTTGCTCTCAAGATCTGGAGAGATTATCTGTATGGGGTGACTTATGAGATTTTCACTGATCACAAGAGCCTCAAGTACATTTTCCAACAAAGAGATATGAATTTAAGGCTGAGGAGATGGTTGGAACTATTGAAAGATTATGACTGTGAGATTTTATATAACCTAGGCAAGGCTAATATGGTAACAGATGCCTTGAGTAGGAAGTCCTCAAGTAGTCTTGCTCATATCAGTGTAGAGAGGAGACTGTTGATCCAGGAGTTGCATTTGTTAATGGATCAAGGTCTGATAATAAAGATTAGTAGATCAGGTGGACTGCTAGCTCAATTTAAGGTGCGATCTGTACTAAGAGATAGGATTAAGGCAGCTTAAAACTGAGATCCTATTCTAGAAGAGCTTACAAAGAATATTCAAGCAGGGAAGTTCATTGATTTCACACTCGATGATGATGGTGTTTTGTGGATCAGTGGTAGATTGTGTGTTCCCGATATAGATAATTTGAGAGAAGAGATCCTTGAGGAAGCATATTCTACAGCCTATAGCGTACATCCAGGTGTCACTAAGATGTACCATAGTATTAGAGACTTGTACTGGTGGGATGGACTGAAGCAGGATGTTGCTGATTATGTTGCTAGGTGCTTGATGTGTCAGCAAGTGAAAGCTGAGCATCATAAGCCTTTTAAGAAGCTTCAGCCTCTTCCTATTCTTGAGTGGAAATGGGAAAGGATAGCTATGGATTTTATGGTCGGTTTACCTCATTCTAAGGATGGATACGATTCCATCTGGGTGATTGTGGACAGGTTGACCAAGTTGGCACATTTCTTGCCTGTGAAAGCCACCTATTATGTAGCTAGACTAGCGAAGCTGTATATGAAGCATATTATGTGCCTTCATGGAGTACCTGTGTCCATTGTGTCAAACAGAGGTTTAGGATTTACCTCTCATTTTTGGCAGAAGTTACAGGAAGCAATGGGCACTAGGTTGGACTTTAGTATTGCTTTTCATCCTTAGACAGATTGTCAGTCTAAGAGGACAATCCAGACGCTAAAAGATATGTTGAGGATGTGTGTTTTGGACTTGGGAGGTAGCTGGGATGATCATTTTCCACTCGTAGAGTTTGTATATAATAACAGCTACCATAGCAGTATTGGAATAGCACCATACGAGGCTTTGTATGGAAGGAAGTGTAGATCCCCTTTGAGTGTAGAGAAGGTTGCTATGATCGAGAGCATATTAGAGACTGCAGTTAGCAGGCAGAAGAGCTATGCAGATCCTAGGCATAGAGATGTGGAGTTCCAAGTTAGACTTTATTTTTCTGAAGGTGTCTCTGATGAAGGGTGTTATGAGATTTGGTAGGAAGGGTAAGCTAGCACCGAGATATATCAGACCATTCGAGATTCTGGAGAGAGTTGGCACTGTTGCATATCGGTTGGCTTTGCCTTTGAGTATGTCTCAAGTGCATCCGGTGTTTCATATCTCGATGCTGAGGAAGTATGTCTCAGACCCTTCACACGTGCTGCAGCCCGACAGCGTGGAAGTGAATGAAGACCTAACATTCATGGAAGAACCTATGGCGATCGTTGACTATCAAGTTTGACAATTGCGTTCGAAGCATATTCCAATGGTCAAGGTTTTGTGGCGCAGCAACAGGGTAAAGGAGCATACGTGGGAGACTGAAGCTGAGATGCGAGCTTCTTACCCATATCTCTTTCCTCCTTGATTTGTATTTCTTCTTTTTCTTTTTCTAGAATTCGGGGATGAATTCTTGTAAGGGGGGAAGACTGTAATAACCTATGTTTTTTTTAATATTTTTATATTTTATCAAGATATGCAGTATTAATAATTTTTAATTCATATATTTGATTAATTAATTATTTTGTTAATAATTAATGTTATTTATGTTTATTTAAAGTGTTCCACATAAAATTTTTCTTGAAACCAATAATATTTTATTGATTAATGTTATTTTATTTTATTAAATTGCATGGTTTCATGCATGATTAATATTTTATATATTAAAGTATATATATATATATATATATATATATATATATATATATATATATATATATATATATATATACCTAGTATTTACAAAAACTACCCTCCCATTTTTCCTCTCACGCCCGATCATCCTCATCACCCTCACCGTCCATCTGCAAGTCCGGCCACCTACCATCGATGTGCCTCCCAGTGTGCTACCATCATTCTTAGCCAGCTCCGCTGCCAGCAGCGTCCGTTTTCGACACCTTTAAAGCTTAATTTGATCGAAAAACTGAAAATCATCACCACTGTCATTCAAGCCGATTTCGGCCACCTCCATCGACACCGCCAGTCTCATTCTCTTCCTTGGGCTTTGGTGAGTATGTTTCTAAGCTTGGTTTCACTTGATTTGGTTTAGATTTTGGTGGTGAGCTTGATTTCTAATTTGGCCATTTTAGTTTCTTGATTTTTTTGAACTTCGATCTTTGATATTCAAGCTTAATTCCTTCACAAAAATTGATTCTACTAGCTTAATCTACATCCTTGAATTTTTGGAATTTATTTTGATTTTTGTGAATTATTTATTATTTTATTATTATTTTCTAATTTTCGTAAATTAATTAAATAAATTATGAAATTGTGATTTTTGGTGTTTATAGTGGTTGAAAATAATTATAGAATTTAATTTATAATTTTTGTGTAATTAATATAATTTTATTTAGTTTATATGAATTTTGGAAATTTAGGTTAAATATGTATTTTGTTAAAATTAATTGGTTAATTAAGTATAATTATTGATTTTATTGAATTATATGTTGAGAAAATAATTTTAGAGCAATTATATAATTTTTAGTGAATTTTTGATTAATTATAGTATATTATGTGAATTTTTATATATTAGGGGTATTTTGGTAATTTGATAGTAATATTAGTTGAATATTAAGTTAAATTGGTTTTAATAATTATTTGAGGTATAAAAATGATTTTTACAAATTATTCACTATTTTTAACTAATTAAAACTATTTTTTTGAAAATTATTTTCAAATTATATATAATATACTATTTTTATAAACAAATGGGTTTTTGGTAATTTTTAATATCTTTTTGGGCTAATTAAGTAATTTGGATTTATAAAATGAATTTCTATTAATATTTGTGAATTTATCGAGAATTATCAATTTTTAATAATATTATATTAATATTAGGGTTTTTAAAGTAATTATCGATGAAATAATTATTTTTAGTGTTTAAATATTTAAAATTGCTATATTTTGGTATATAAAGGGTATTTTTGGTATTTATGGAATTTTAATGTATTTTGTGTATATCTTGTGAATTGTGAACCTCGGTCGGTGGAATTGTAATTTGAGGTCCGATTGAGGGGTTGTGAGAATATTTTGTATTTGAAGTGTATTTTCTTGCATGACCAGCTCTACTTTTTAAGTAGAGAGATGTCCATTTTATAGAGGAAGTTCTGTTGAATTTTCGGTAGACTTCTCATAAAACGTGACATCAGGTCTGATTTTGTATCTATTTGTGTTTAGAATTCTAGATCGAGTTTCTGGAAATTAAGTTAGATTTATTCTAATTTCGTGTTAATATTTTATTTGTTAGTTACACTGAGACCGAGGCCTAGTGGACCAGGCCCGTCGGACCTGTCCCGTGGAGCGCACAACTGTGAGTTGTTATTTTATATATACGTGTATTTAGGTTGCATGTTTTTAGAAATATATGTTTTAATTGCGTTAATTATGAATAAATTATTTAATAAATGATTAGTATATTTTAGGTATATTTTTAGTATATTTTTTATATATCTTGAATTAAATGTATGTTTTATCTTTGATTTATACCTAAGTTGTTTTTAAGTATATATATGGTTTATTTTATAATTGAATTGAATTTATTTGACATATATATACTCGAAATATACTTGGTTTATTTTTGGTATATTTCTAGTATATATATGGTTGATATTGCCATTTAAATTAATATCATGCATCATTTATTTTACGAATGTATGAGTTTATTTTAATGAAGGATATCAATAGAATGTGCTACCTAGTGGGCAGCACTAGGACAGAGTACGTATCGCTACAACAATAGAATTTAGGTTAAATTACTAACCTATTGGTGGATTATGACTTGTTGATTGATCTAATTGATATGAGATGTGATTTGAGAGTGTGATTGCTGGAGCTCGGTTGACCAAGTGTCTCGGGGCCAATCACACTGACAGTCAGACTGCTGGAGCTCAGTTGACTTAGTGTCTCGGGGCTAATCTACTGTCCAAATGGAATAAGTGAATTTATTTGGAATAAGTGAGTCTGTATGGCTAGAGTGTTGTCTAAGACTATTTAAGTTTGCGATCATTTAGGGTTCTATTTGATCCTTCATAAATTGATATTTTTCAGTATTATATATGAAGTGATTTTTCAGCGTTTGTGTGTACATGTCTACACACACACACACAGATATATATATATATATATATATATATATATTATATGCATATGTTTGAATGCTTCTGTCATATAGGAGATGCATGTATATATATTATAACAATTCACTCAGTGAGGTTTGACTCCCCTCTATTGATATTTTTTAGGAGAGTCTTCATCCTCAAACCTCAGTAGTAGGCCTCTACGCCGAATTTCTTCCGCTCCGGCCTTATTGTGTAAACTTCTTACTTGAGTTTATTTTGTATTCTAGACATTGCAATAGTTGTTCTACTTTAATATGTTATGAGTTGTATGTAATTATGTACGTATGAGATTTTAAATTCAGAGTGCTACTCTAAAATATTTCTACTTAAAGATTTTATTGTATATATAATGTGATTTTATGATATTAAAAGATGTTGAGAATTTAGTTTATATTTGAGATTTAATTTTTGCTGCATAATATTTTATTTATTTTATTATATTACATGCTTTTATTTTTAAGGCTTGCTACGGGTTTCGGATTCGAAAGAATTCCTGTTCCTTAGCTCCAATTATGGCCCCTTGTTTTGGATCGTGACAAAATATACCTAAAATAAACTAAGTATATTTTGAGTATATATATATGTCAAATAAAGTCAAA
The DNA here is from genome assembly GCA_947683625.1 of Mallotus nudiflorus. Classification (NCBI taxonomy): domain Eukaryota; kingdom Viridiplantae; phylum Streptophyta; class Magnoliopsida; order Malpighiales; family Euphorbiaceae; genus Mallotus; species Mallotus nudiflorus. Next base: position 62,300 of record CANTUR010000862.1, read on the forward strand.
TCAAATATGAAATATACCAAAAATATACTTAAAAACAATTTAAGTATAAATCAATAATATGACATTCAATTATTTAGGAATATACCTAAAATATACTAAAAATATACCTAAAGTATACTAATTATTTAATAAAACAATCATGAATAAATATATTTAAAACATGTATTTAATTTTGACATACGTCCAAAATATACTAAAAATAAACATAAATATCTAACACACATATATCAAAAATAAACTCTAAATATACCAATGATATATTAAATGTATGTAGAAAATATGCCAACATATATATATCCAGATATACTAAAAATAAACCGAAAATATGCAAAATCATATTATAAATTAAGTTACTGTTTAAAACATAAAATAAAAATGAAAAATCCCAAGTCATGCATCCTATATGCAACACATATATATACAGTATAATAACTCACAGATTAGCGCTCCACGATACAAGCTTGGCAGACCTGGTCCGTTAGGCCTCGATCTCGGCACGGTTAGAAAAATAAAATAATAAAAATCATCAGAATAAACTTCTAACTCTATGCTTCTAAAATTACTATGGACATACTCAATAAAAAATTCAAAACTAGGCTTGGACTGGTTGTCACGTTTAAGAGAACCGAAATTTTGGCAAAGTCTCCTCTGCAAAATGGACATTTCCCTACAAAAGTAAGGCCGATCTTGCATAGAAAACACACTTCTAAAATCACTAAATACTCAACACCTCGGGTTGGGACTCCAAACTCCACAAATCCCCAACCGAGGTTCACAATTCATAATCCAACAATATCAAACAGTAAAATAATAGAAGTCATCAAAACCCGTAAAAATATTTAAAACCTTTATTTTCCCATTAAAACATAAAAGTTTAATTTAAATAATATTTGATAATAAAAATTCATAAATGGAATAAAATTCCCATTTTACAATTAAATTAACATAAATTGCAAATAACATTTAAAATCACAATTTATCATCACAAAAATAATAAAACACACATTTAATCTCAAAATAACAAATACACTTATTATTTACATAATATTCCCAAAAATATCACAATTTAACTAATAAGATCTCAAATATTATAAAATACTAATAAAAATTCAATTTTTATAATTATTCAACATAACATAATAAAATTCACATTTAATTGCTTAAATAGCTTAATTATATAATAAATTAGTTTAAAACCCATTTTATTTCCAAAATAATATATAATATATTATTTGAAAACAATTTTTTGAAAAATAGTATTAATTAGTTAAAAATAGTAATTAATTTGTAAAAATCATTTTAATACTTTAAATAATTATAAAATCAACTAAACATAATAGTTAACTATAATTAACATTAAATTACACATTCACCCCTATAATATAAAATATCCAACATACTAAATAATTTTCTCAAAAAAATTATATAAAATCATTAAAATTATAAACTAAAAATATAATCAACATATAATATATTAAAATTATTTAATCAACATATAATATACTAATATCAACCAAAACACATATTTAACCAATAATTTCAACAAAAATACTTATTTAACTTAATAATTTAAAATACACATAAATTATATAAAATTCCATAAAAATTATATAAATTCATAAAAATTTATTTTACCAACCAATAACACTCTAATATTAACTAAAACACACAATTAAACTTTAATTTCAACCAAAAATACACCTTTAACTAAATATCCAATATTTAGATAAACTAAAAATATTTCTAAAATTATATAATAATCCCAAAAATTTAGTTTCTCAACATCAAAATTAATAACAATATATAATAACCATAATTTAACTAAATTCATAATTAAAATAATTAATTAACAAAAATTAATTAGTTAATAATAAAATAGTAAAAAAAATTCACCAAAATTAAAATAAATTCCAAAAATTATAAAAATATATATTCATGAAGCTCAAGCTGTAGAGATCATTATTTGCAAAGGGAGTTTGCTTGAATTAATAAAAATCAACCTAAAAAAAAATTAAAACCCTTAAAGCTCAAAAATGGAAATTCAAGAAAACACAAAAAAATGGATGGATTTAAGCTAAAACAAAGGTTAGATTCATGTTTACTGGTGCTTAAGGAATCAATCGAGCCCAAGAAGTAAAGCTTTCGCCGTCGGGAAGCCACCGGTGACTGATGGATCATGCTGTTGCCACTACTACTTCTGCCACTTCCAGCAGCTACAGCAACTCTCCAATGGCGGCGATGGTAGGAAGAAGAAGATGAGCAGGTGGTGGTGTAATATCCCGAGTTTTTAAATATTTTAATACTGCATCGAGATATGCAGTGTTAATAATTTTGTAAATAATTATGATATTTTTTACGAGTTGATATGTATTTAAAACTTATTTTAATTATTGTATATTATTTTAAGTGCTTTACGTAAAATTTTCCCAAGAATACTATTTTCGGAGAAATTTTCACGTAAATAATTTACTATTAATTATATTAAATAGATTTCCGGACTTGCATGAACTCATATATATTTTTAAAGTACTAAATAACATATATATGTGTATTTATTTATTTATTTAGGGTTTAATTAATTACCCTAATATTTTATTATTTATTAATTAGTTTTATTGTTATTTAATTATTTTTATTTAGTATTAAATTTTTAAAATATTAAATTATATGTGTGTGGTGTATATTTAATGTTTGTGATTTTATATTATTTTAATATATAGTGTAAAGTATATATATATATATACATATTATAGTGTTAAAAATCAAAATTTTTAGCAAATTACCATTTCGCCTCCGACTCCTCCTCCTTCTTCCCCGATCACCTCTCCTCGCCAACCACTATCTGTCACGTCGTTCTCTTGCCGTCGATGTGCCTCCCGGCATGCCACCTCCTTCCCCAGCCTTCCCCACTACCAGCAGTGCTCTATTCCGTCGAGTTTTGGCCGAAATAAGCTCGAGAAGCCGAATTCTTTCTCACCGTCGATCATGATGTTTTCGGCCACCATTTTTGACACCGCTGGTCTCTTTATTCTCCTTGAGCTCCGGTGAGTGTGATTCCAAGCTTTTTTCACTTAAAATGGTCTTGATTTGCTTAGGTTTCGATTTTGGTAATTCAGCCATTTTAGGGTTCCTGATTTTTTTGAAATTTGAATTGATTGATTCATGAAAAATTCCTTCACAAATGTTGTTCCCCTTAGCTTAATCTACATTTTTGAATTTTTGTAGAATTTTTGGGAATTATTTTGATTTTTTGGTATTTTTGAATATTTTATTATTATTTTTTAATTTTCGAAAATTAATTAATTAAATTATGAAATTGTCTTTTATGATAATTATAGGTGTTAAAATGAATTATAGAAATTTATTTGGAATTTTTATGAATTTCTATGTATTTAATTTGAATTTAATTAGGTTTATGTAATTTTGGAAAATTAGGTTATTTGTATTTTTAATTGAAATTAATTAGTTAATTGAGTTTAATTATTGATATTATTGATAAATATTTTGAGAAAATTAATTTTTTTGCAATTATATGATTTTTGGTGAATTTTTGGAGTAATTTTAGTATATTTATATATATAGGGGTATTTTGGTAATTTTACCCTAAATTGATTAAAAATGTAATTAAATTTTTTTTAATAATTATTTAAGGTATAAAAATGATTTCTATAAATTATTTAGTATTTTTAATTAATCAAAACTATTTTTCGTGAATTATTTTCAAATTATATATATAATATACGATTTTTCTAAATAAATGAGTTTTATCGATTTTTATTGTGTTTTAGGGTTAATTATGTAATTTATACTTATAAAATGTATTTCTATGATATAAAGGTATTTTTGGTATTTTTATATTATTCTGTGAATTATGGACCTCGGTCGGTAGACTGTAGTTTAGAGTTCGACCAAGGGGTTGTGGATGTGTTTCTGTGTCTGTTTTTCGAAGTGTGTTTCTTTGTAGGGCCGGCCCTACACTTTTGTAATATCCTGTAATTTTAAAAAAATATTTTTACACTGTACCGGGATATGCAGTGTCAGTGATTTTTGTATTTTATATGATATTTTTATGAGTTAATATGTATTTTAAACCTATTTTAATTACTGTCTATTATTTTCAGTATTTTACGTAAAATTTTCCCGGGACTTTCATTTTCGGGGAAATTTCCACGTAAACAATGTATTATTAATTATTTTAAATATATTTACGGGTTTGCATGAACTCATACATATTTTTAAATTATTAAATAAAGCTTGTGTGTGTATATTTATTTAATTAGGGTTTATTATTACCCTAATATTTTATTATTTATTTATTATTATTTGATTATTTTATTTATTATTAAATTATTAAAATTTATTTTTTTTCTTTTTTCTTTTTTTTTCTTTTTCTTTTCCTTTTTCTTTCTTTTTCTTTTCTTTTCTCTTTCCTTTTCTTTCTTTTTCTTTTTCTTCTTCTTCTTCTTCTTTCTTCCCGTGCGTGACCGCCGGACCACCCATTTTGCCACCGTGGTTTCTCCCTCCTCCGGCCACCGTTTTCGACACCGCCGGTCTCTATCTTCTCCTTGAGCTCCGGTGAGTGTTATTCTAGCTTTTGTTTGAGCTAAAACGGTCTAGAATTGCTTAGGTTTTGAGTTGAATATTTCGGCCACTTTTGGTTTTCGATTTTTTTGAGCTTTGATTTGGATGATTCATGGAAACTTCCTTCACAAATGTTGTTCCTGGTAGCTTAATCTTCATGTATGAATTTTTTTGGAATTTTTGGAGGTTGTTTGGATTTTTGGGTATTTTTGAATATTTTAATATTATTTTCGAATTTTCGGAAATTAATTATTTAAATTATGAAATTGGAGTTTATGGTTGAATTAGGTGTTGAAATGAATTATAGGAATTTATTTGGAATTTTTATGAATTTCTAAGTATTTATTTTTAATTATTGAAGTTTATGTGATTTTGTAAAATTAAGTTAATTGTGTTTTTATTTGAATTTAATTGGTTAATTGAGTTTAATTATTGATATTATTGATAAATATGTTGAGAAAATTAATTTTGGATAATTGTATGATTTTTAGTGAATTTTTGAAGTAAATTAGGTATATATATATATATAGGGGTATTTTGGTAATTTTACCCTAAATTGTCTAAAAATGTAATTTAATTGGTTTTAATATTTATTTAAGGTATAAAAATGATTTCTACAAAATATTTGGTATTTTTAACTAATTAAAACTATTTTTCGTGAATTATTTTCAATTATATATATAATATACGGTTTTTCAAATAAAATGAGTTTTAATCGATTTTTATAGTGTTTCAAGGTCAATTATGTAATTTTTATTTATAAAATGTATTTTTATGACTTAAGGATATTTTTGGTATATTTGAATATATTTTCTGTGTTTGTGGACCCCGGTCGACAGATTGTAGTCTGGAGTCCGACCGAGGGGTTGTGATTGTTTATGGTGTTATTTTCGAAGTGTATTTTCTTTGCAGGGTCGGCTCTACTCTTTTGAGTAGAGAGATGTCCGTTTTACAGGGGAGGTTCTGCCGGATTTCCGGTAGAATTCTCGTAAAACGTGATATCCAGTCGAACCCTAATTTTCGATTCTGTGTTGAATACTCTAGATTGAATTCTAGGATTTCTGTTAGGGTTATTCTGATGTCGATTAATTATTTCTTGTTTAGTTGCGCCGAGACCGAGGGTTAGTGGACCAGGCCCGTCGGACCCGTCTCGTGGAGCGCATTAGGTGAGTTACTATATTATATATATATGCTTAGGATGCATGATTTAGAAAATGCATGTTTTATTTTGACTAATTATGCATAAATAATATGATTTATATTCAAGTATATTTTTGGTATATTTTTGGTATATAATAAATTATATACATGTTTTATTAATAAAATATATTTAAAATGTTTTTAAATATATTTTTAGTTTAATTCATGATTTGATTGAATTTATTTGACGTATATATACTCAAAATATACCTGGTTTATGTTTGGTATATTTCCAGTATATATATGGTTTATATTGCTATTTCATTAATATTCATGCATCATTTATATTTGTGAATGAATGTTTTATTATTTATTACTGAAGGATATCAATAGAACGTGCTACCTAGTGGGCAGCACTAGGACCGAGTACGTACCGGTACGCCTATAGCTTTAGGCTATATACTAACTATTTGTGGATATTGATTTGATTATGATTATTTGATGTGTGAGATGTGGTTTGGGTGTGATTGCTGGAGCTCGGTTGACCAAGTGTCTCGGGGCCAATCACACTGGCAGTCAGACTGCTGGAGCTCGGTTGACTTAGTGTCTCGGGGCCAGTCTACTGTCCATATGGATTAAGTGGATATATTTGGAATAAGTGAGCCTGTATGGCCAGAGTGTTGTTTAACACTGTTTTTCTGAGGTTGCGATATTCTAGGGTTCTATGTGATCCTTCATAAAAGTTGATTTTCAGACAAAATATATAAAATGATTTTTCTGCATCTGTATGAACTTGCCTGTATATATACATATTACTCATATACTGTTGACTGTTTGCATTATCACTTAGAGTGTATGTATATATACTATAGTAATTCACTCAGTGAGGTCTGACTCCCCTCCGTTGACTATTTTTCAGGAGAGTCAACTTCCTCAGACCTCAGTAGCAGGTCGATACGCCGGATTTCTTCCGCCCCGGCTTCTTTATGTAAATTGTCTACTTGAGTCTTATTTATTTTATCTAGACACTGCAGTAGTTGTAAATTAAAGTATTGGATTTTATGTACTTTATTTTAAAGAGATGTATTATGTTAAAATTGGATTTGTATAAAGATTATACATTTATGAGATTATATATGTGATGTGATGAGTTTTGAGTTATATCCAGTTGTTATGGATGATATTGTAATATTTATGATTTTATTTTCCGCTGCATATTATATTTTTATGGTTATTATTGCATATTTATTTTATTTTTAGGCTTGCTACGGGTTCCGGATTCGAAAGAATTCCCGTTCCCTAGCGCCGGTCATGGCCCCTGTTTTGGGTCGTGACAAAGTTGGTATCAGAGCGAAGTTCGTTTCTGAGTGGAGTTCTGTGTCAGGGCTTAGTTTTGTGAGTTTTGGCCCTAATTTTAAAGTTGTGTTTTCTGTTGGACTACTGCAGTGTATTAGGTTCGAGTATGTCTTGATGAGTATTCCTTGCTGTAGTTTTCAGCGTTATTCCTCCGTTGTCTGTTTTGTCTGAATCTTTCCGTTTGTCTTTTCAGAATGAGGAGGCGAGCGCGTGTCGCTCCACCGGTCGTTGAGGCCGAGGATGATGAGTCTTTTCAGGACGAGGTTTTACCTCCTGAGCCGCCAGTTAGACGTAGAGGTCGTGGCAGGGGTAGACCTCGAGGAGCGGCAGGTCGCCGTAGGCAGAGAGAGTTACAGGACGAGGAGCCTGTTGAGCCTGATTTTGATGTTCCTGTTCCTCCAGTTGTTCAGCCTGTTCAGCCTGCCTATCAGCAGGGTATGTCTGACCCTGAGGCAGCTTTGTTCTATGCCAGAGTTGGCAGGATTGCGTTTGATGGTACTTCTGATCCTTTAGATTTTCTGCATGCGATTGAGACTAGGACTCGGACTGCTCATACCGAGTACCAGAGGATCATGATTGTTGAGTTGTCTGTCGAAGGACCAGCCTTGGATTGGTTTATTCAGATGATCCAGCCTTATATGATGACGATGACATGGGCTCAGTTTCGAGAGCGATTCATGAGGAGATTTTGTCCAGAGCCTCTTCGTTTGAGCTATCGTCTTCGTCTGACCAGTATTTCTCGTGGAGATCGATCAGTAGAGGAGTATACCCGAGAGTTTCTTCGTCTGGGTAGATATGCTGAGGATCTGATGCGAGATCAGTATTTCGCTGTTACTACTTATGTTACTGGTTTGGGTTCAGCTTTTGCTGGTATGCCCACAGCAGGTCTTACTCTCGAGTCTGTGATTGAGCTAGCTAAGGAGATCGAGCTGAGGTTAGTTAGGCAGGGAGCGATGCCTGATTATTACCAGTTGGGAGTTCAGTCGAGTGGATCGCAGGCTACTCCATATTCGAGTTTTCATGTTGGTTCGAGTAGTCAGCAGCGAGGTTCGACTCAGCAGAGTCAGAGACAGCAGCAGCGAGTGCATCGGAGCAGTAGACATGGTCGTGGAGGTCAGCGTAGATCATTCAGATTTGGGTCAGGTGCTTCGAGCAGCAGCAGTGGTCATAGTTCTGGATCAGCGACCAGTGTTTGTCAGACTTGTGGTAGAGTCCATCAGGGACCGTGTTATCTGACACCGTTGACATGTTTCAGATGCGGGCAGACAGGACATTTTGCCAGATCGTGTCCTTATTCTGGGTATCAGCAGCAGCAGATTTCACGATTCCCACAGCAGTCGATTGCTAGTGCAGCACCCGTGCCATTTCAATTACCACCAGCCCAGCATCAGAGTTCTACTCAGTTTGTTCCACAGCAGAGTCGTGGTAGAGGTACTAGAGGAGGTACCCGAGGTGTTGGCCAGGCTTCTACCAGTCAGCAGGGAGGTCGAGGCCAGGCCAGAGTTTTTCATCTGACTCAGCAGGATGCTCAGGCATCTAATGCAGTCGTGGTAGGTATTCTTTCTGTTTGTTACCTGGATGCTTTGGTTTTGTTTGATCCGGGTGCCACGCATTCGTTTGTTTCTCCTATTTTTGCTTCTAAATCTTGTTGGCAAGCTTCGAGGATGGCTTTTCCCTTGTCTGTTGCCACTCCTCTGAGTGATTCTTTGGACACCGATATTGTTCTTTCTGGTTGTCCAGTTCTCGTGGGAGATAGAGAATTATCCGCCGATTTGATTTTGTTGGATGTGATGGAGTTTGATGTTATTTTGGGAATGGATTGGTTGTCTCAGTACTATGCCGTGGTTGATTGCAGGAATAAGGAGGTGATTTTCAGAATTCCTGGTGAAGTAGAATTTAAGTTTGTTGGTGACAGGAGTTCAGCACCTCAGAATCTTATTTCTGTTATTGCAGCTAGGAAGTTGTTGAGGAAAGGTTGTCAGGGGTTTTTGGCATTGGTTAGGGATACGTCAGTGGAGAAGTTGTCACTCACAGATGTTCCTGTTGCTTGTGAGTTTCCTGATGTTTTTCCCGAGGAGTTGCCAGGTTTACCACCTCATAGAGAGATTGAGTTCTGTATAGATGTGGTACCAGGTACTACTCCTATATCTATGACACCCTATCGTATGGCTCCTGCAGAGTTGAGAGAGTTGAAGGAGCAGTTGCAAGAGTTGTTGGAGAAGGGTTTTATCAGACCTAGTGTTTCTCCTTGGGGTGCACCAGTCCTGTTTGTGAAGAAGAAGGATGGTACCCTGAGACTGTGCATTGACTACAGAGAGTTGAATAAGGTGACAGTGAAGAATAAGTATCCTCTCCCGAGGATAGATGATTTGTTTGATCAGTTACAGGGTGCACAATTCTTCTCTAAGGTTGACTTGAGGTCGGGTTATCATCAGCTGCGGATCAGTGAAGCTGATATTCCTAAGACAGCGTTCCGCACTCGTTATGGTCATTATGAGTTTCTGGTGATGTCTTTTGGTTTGACTAATGCACCAGCAGCTTTTATGGACCTGATGAACAGAGTATTCCGACCGTATGTGGATCAGTTTGTGGTAGTCTTCATTGATGATATACTAGTATATTCGAAGAGTATGGAAGAGCACGTATATCATTTGAGGATTGTACTACAGACACTGAGAGATCATCAGCTTTATGCTAAATTCTCAAAGTGTGATTTCTGGATGGAGAGTGTTTCTTTTCTTGGACACGTAGTGTCTAAAGAAGGTATTCAGGTTGATCCACAGAAGGTTGAGGCAGTATCTGAGTGGCCTAGACCTACTTCAGTTACTGAGATTCGGAGTTTTCTGGGTTTAGCCGGGTATTATAGGCGGTTTGTGCAGGATTTTTCCAGGATTGCAGCCCCTATGACTCGCTTGACTCAGAAGAATGTTAGATTTGAGTGGTCAGAAGCTTGTGAGAATAGTTTTCAGTTGTTGAAGGAGAAGTTGACCACAGCGCCAGTATTAGCTTTGCCTAATAGTGTGGATAAGTTCACAGTTTACTGTGATGCCTCTAGAATTGGTCTTGGTTGTGTGTTGATGCAGAATGGAAGGGTGATAGCCTATGCTTCGAGGCAGTTGAAGAAGCATGAGCAGAACTATCCTACACATGATCTTGAGATGGCTGCAGTGATCTTTGCTTTGAAGATTTGGAGACATTATTTGTACGGGGTGACTTGTGAGATATTTACTGATCACAAGAGCCTTAAGTACATTTTCCAGCAGCGAGATTTGAATTTGAGGCAGAGAAGATGGTTGGAACTGTTGAAGGATTATGATTGTGAGATTCTTTACCATCCGGGTAAAGCTAATGTGGTAGCAGATGCCTTGAGTAGGAAGTCCTCAGGTAGTCTTGCTCACATCGGTGTGGAGAGGAGACCATTGATCCAGGAGTTGCATCTGATGGTGGATCAAGGTCTGATGATGAAGATCAGTAGATCAGGTGGACTGTTAGCTCAGTTTAAAGTACGATCTGTACTAAGGGATAGGATTAAAGCAGCTCAGAGCCGAGATCCTATTCTGGAAGAGCTTGCAGAGAATGTCAGAGCAGGGAAGTTCACTGATTTCACACTCGATGATGATGGTGTGTTGTGGATCAGTGGTAGATTGTGTGTTCCTGATGTGGATGATTTGAGAGAAGAGATATTAGAGGAAGCACATTCTACAGCCTACAGCGTTCATCCTGGTGTCACTAAGATGTACCACAGTATCAGAGATCTATACTGGTGGGATGGATTGAAGAAGGATGTTGCTGATTATGTTGCTAAGTGCTTGACTTGTCAGCAAGTGAAAGCCGAACATCAGAAGCCTTCTGGGAAGCTTCAGCCTCTTCCTATTCCCGAGTGGAAGTGGGAAAGGATAGCTATGGATTTTGTAGTCGGTTTACCTCGTTCGAAGGATGGATACGATTCCATCTGGGTGATTGTAGACAGATTGACGAAGTCTGCACATTTCTTGCCTGTGAAAGCCACATATTCAGTTGCTAGATTGGCGAAGTTGTACGTGAAGCATATTGTATGCCTTCATGGAGTACCTATGTCCATTGTGTCAGACAGAGGTTCAGTGTTTACTTCTCATTTTTGGCAGAAGTTGCAAGAAGCGATGGGCACTAGGTTGGATTTCAGTACTGCTTTTCATCCTCAGACAGATGGCCAGTCTGAGAGGACGATCCAGACACTGGAAGATATGTTGAGGATGTGTGTCTTGGATTTGGGAGGTAGCTGGGATGATCATTTATCGCTTGTGGAGTTTGCATATAATAACAGCTACCATAGCAGTATTGGCATGGCACCATATGAGGCGTTGTATGGAAGGAAGTGTAGATCCCCGTTGAGTTGGGATGAGATTGGTGAGAGAGCTTTGACTGGACCAGAGATGGTTCAAGATGCTGCAGAGAAAGTCGCCGTGATCAAGCGCAGGTTAGAGACCGCAGTTAGCAGACAGAAGAGTTATGCGGATCCTAGGCGCAGAGATGTGGAGTTTCAGGTTGGAGATTTCGTTTTTCTGAAAGTATCTCCGATGAAGGGTGTGATGAGATTTGGCAGGAAGGGTAAGTTAACACCGAGATATATTGGACCGTTTGAGATTCTGGAGAGAGTTGGCACTGTTGCATATCGGTTGGATTTGCCTCCGAGTATGTCGCAGGTGCATCCAGTATTTCATATCTCGATGTTGAGGAAGTATATCTCAGATCCTTCACATGTGTTGCAACCAGACAGTGTGGAAGTGAGTGAAGATTTGACGTTTGTGGAAGAACCTGTGGCAATCGTAGATTTTCAAGTTCGACAGTTGCGATCGAAGCAGATTCCGATGGTCAAGGTTTTGTGGCGTAGCGACAGAGTTGAAGAACATACGTGGGAGACTGAAGCTGAGATGCGAGCTTCTTACCCGTATCTCTTTCCTTCCTGATTCTGTAATCTTGTTTTTAGAATTCGGGGACGAATTCCTGTAAGGGGGGAAGACTGTAATATCCCGTAATTTTAAAAAAATATTTTTACACTGTACCGGGATATGCAGTGTCAGTGATTTTTGTATTTTATATGATATTTTTATGAGTTAATATGTATTTTAAACCTATTTTAATTACTGTCTATTATTTTCAGTATTTTACGTAAAATTTTCCCGGGACTTTCATTTTCGGGGAAATTTCCACGTAAACAATGTATTATTAATTATTTTAAATGTATTTACGGGTTTGCATGAACTCATACATATTTTTAAATTATTAAATAAAGCTTGTGTGTGTATATTTATTTAATTAGGGTTTATTATTACCCTAATATTTTATTATTTATTTATTATTATTTGATTATTTTATTTATTATTAAATTATTAAAATTTATTTTTTTTCTTTTTTCTTTTTTTTTCTTTTTCTTTTCCTTTTTCTTTCTTTTTCTTTTCTTTTCTCTTTCCTTTTCTTTCTTTTTCTTTTTCTTCTTCTTCTTCTTCTTTCTTCCCGTGCGTGACCGCCGGACCACCCATTTTGCCACCGTGGTTTCTCCCTCCTCCGGCCACCGTTTTCGACACCGCCGGTCTCTATCTTCTCCTTGAGCTCCGGTGAGTGTTATTCTAGCTTTTGTTTGAGCTAAAACGGTCTAGAATTGCTTAGGTTTTGAGTTGAATATTTCGGCCACTTTTGGTTTTCGATTTTTTGAGCTTTGATTTGGATGATTCATGGAAACTTCCTTCACAAATGTTGTTCCTGGTAGCTTAATCTTCATGTATGAATTTTTGTGGAATTTTTGGAGGTTGTTTGGATTTTTGGGTATTTTTGAATATTTTAATATTATTTTCGAATTTTCGGAAATTAATTATTTAAATTATGAAATTGGAGTTTATGGTTGAATTAGGTGTTGAAATGAATTATAGGAATTTATTTGGAATTTTTATGAATTTCTAAGTATTTATTTTTAATTATTGAAGTTTATGTGATTTTGTAAAATTAAGTTAATTGTGTTTTTATTTGAATTTAATTGGTTAATTGAGTTTAATTATTGATATTATTGATAAATATGTTGAGAAAATTAATTTTGGATAATTGTATGATTTTTAGTGAATTTTTGAAGTAAATTAGGTATATATATATATATAGGGGTATTTTGGTAATTTTACCCTAAATTGTCTAAAAATGTAATTTAATTGGTTTTAATATTTATTTAAGGTATAAAAATGATTTCTACAAAATATTTGGTATTTTTAACTAATTAAAACTATTTTTCGTGAATTATTTTCAATTATATATATAATATACGGTTTTTCAAATAAAATGAGTTTTAATCGATTTTTATAGTGTTTCAAGGTCAATTATGTAATTTTTATTTATAAAATGTATTTTTATGACTTAAGGATATTTTTGGTATATTTGAATATATTTTCTGTGTTTGTGGACCCCGGTCGACAGATTGTAGTCTGGAGTCCGACCGAGGGCCGACCGAGGGGTTGTGATTGTTTATGGTGTTATTTTCGAAGTGTATTTTCTTTGCAGGGTCGGCTCTACTCTTTTGAGTAGAGAGATGTCCGTTTTACAGGGGAGGTTCTACCAGATTTCCGGTAGAATTCTCGTAAAACGTGATATCCAGTCGAACCCTAATTTTCGATTCTGTGTTGAATACTCTAGATTGAATTCTAGGATTTCTGTTAGGGTTATTCTGATGTCGATTAATTATTTCTTGTTTAGTTGCGCCGAGACCGAGGGTTAGTGGACCAGGCCCGTCGGACCCGTCTCGTGGAGCGCATTAGGTGAGTTACTATATTATATATATATGCTAAGGATGCATGATTTAGAAAATGCATGTTTTATTTTGACTAATTATGCATAAATAATATGATTTATATTCAAGTATATTTTTGGTATATAATAAATTATATACATGTTTTATTAATAAAATATATTTAAAATGTTTTTAAATATATTTTTAGTTTAATTCATGATTTGATTGAATTTATTTGACGTATATATACTCAAAATATACCTGGTTTATGTTTGGTATATTTCCAGTATATATATGGTTTATATTGCTATTTCATTAATATTCATGCATCATTTATATTTGTGAATGAATGTTTTATTATTTATTACTGAAGGATATCAATAGAACGTGCTACCTAGTGGGCAGCACTAGGACCGAGTACGTACCGGTACGCCTATAGCTTTAGGCTATATACTAACTATTTGTGGATATTGATTTGATTATGATTATTTGATGTGTGAGATGTGGTTTGGGTGTGATTGCTGGAGCTCGGTTGACCAAGTGTCTCGGGGCCAATCACACTGGCAGTCAGACTGCTGGAGCTCGGTTGACTTAGTGTCTCGGGGCCAGTCTACTGTCCATATGGATTAAGTGGATATATTTGGAATAAGTGAGCCTGTATGGCCAGAGTGTTGTTTAACACTGTTTTTCTGAGGTTGCGATATTCTAGGGTTCTATGTGATCCTTCATAAAAGTTGATTTTCAGACAAAATATATAAAATGATTTTTCTGCATCTGTATGAACTTGCCTGTATATATACATATTACTCATATACTGTTGACTGTTTGCATTATCACTTAGAGTGTATGTATATATACTATAGTAATTCACTCAGTGAGGTCTGACTCCCCTCCGTTGACTATTTTTCAGGAGAGTCAACTTCCTCAGACCTCAGTAGCAGGTCGATACGCCGGATTTCTTCCGCCCCGGCTTCTTTATGTAAATTGTCTACTTGAGTCTTATTTATTTTATCTAGACACTGCAGTAGTTGTAAATTAAAGTATTGGATTTTATGTACTTTATTTTAAAGAGATGTATTATGTTAAAATTGGATTTGTATAAAGATTATACATTTATGAGATTATATATGTGATGTGATGAGTTTTGAGTTATATCCAGTTGTTATGGATGATATTGTAATATTTATGATTTTATTTTCCGCTGCATATTATATTTTTATGGTTATTATTGCATATTTATTTTATTTTTAGGCTTGCTACGGGTTCCGGATTCGAAAGAATTCCCGTTCCCTAGCGCCGGTCATGGCCCCTGTTTTGGGTTGTGACAACTTTGAGTAGAGAGATGTCCGTTTTACAGGGAAGGTTCTGCCGAATTTTTGATAGAATTCTCATAAAATGTGATGCCCGATCAAACCCTAATTCTGATTCTGTGTCCAATATTCTAGATTGAGTTTCTAGGATTTTTTGTTAGGTTTATTCTGATGTCTGTTATTTATTGTTTGTTTAGTTACGCTGAGACCGAGGCCTAGTGGACCAAGCGCATCGGACCCATCTCGAGGAGCGCACTAAGTGTGAGTTACTATTCTATATATATATGCTTAGAGTGCATGATTTAGAAATGTATGTTTTATTTGATTAAATATGGATAATGATTTAATTAATACTTAAGTTGATTTTTAGTTTACTTTTGGTTTATTTTTAGTATATTTTAAATTATATGCATGCTTTATTAAACATTTATATCTAAAATGTTTTTAACTACATAATTAGTTTATTTTATAATTATATTGGATTTATTCGACATATATATACTCAAAATATACCTGGTTTACTTTTGGTATATTTCTAGCATATATATAGTTTATGTTGTTATTTTATTCAATTCATGCATCATTTATTTTTATGAATGTATGTTTTATATTATAATGAAGGATATCAATAGAACGTGCTACCTAGTGGGCAACACTAGGACCGAGTACGTACTGGTACGCTTATAGCATTTAGGCTATATTATTAACCATTTGTGGATATTGATTGGATATGATTATTTGATGTGTGATATGATTTGGGAGTGTGATTGCTGGAGCTCGGTTGACCAAGTGTCTCGGGGCTAATCACACCGACAGTCAGACTGCTGGAGCTCGGTTGACTTAGTGTCTCGGGGCCAGTCTACTGTCCAAATGGATCAAGTGATTATATATTGGAATAAGTGAGCCTGTATGGCTAAAGTGTTGTCTAACACTGCTTTGAGGTTGCGATTTTCTAGGGTTTTATTTGATCCTTCATAAACAGTGATTTTCAATAAATATATAAAATGATTTTATTGCATCTGTGTGTAATTGCTTGTATACATACATATTATATATATATTATTGACTATATGCATTTTCATTTAGTATGCATGTATATATATTATAGTAATTCACTCAGTGAGGTCTGACTCCCCTCTGTTGACCATTTTTCAGGAGAGTCTTCTTCGTCAGACCTCAGTAGCAGGCCTGTACGCTGGATTTCTTTCGCCCCAACTTCTTTATGTAAACTGCTCACTTGAGTTTTATTTTTATAATCTAGACACTGCAGTAGTTGTAATAAATTATGGGTCTTATGTATTATATTTGTGTGAGTTATGTATTTTAAATATTTGAACTGAAACTTGTATTAATTGATTTATTTATATATATGAGATATGGATTTGATTTAAATCCCATGGTGGAATATTATTTTGATACTTATGATTTTATTTCTACTGCATTATGAGTTGTTGTTATTATTATTGCATGTTTATTTTATTTTTAGGCTTGCTACGGGTTTCAGATTCGAAAGAATTCCCGTTCCCTGGCGCCGGTCATGGCCCCTATTTTGGGTTGTGACAAAGTTGGTATCAGAGCGTGGTTTTATGTTAGGGCTTAGTTGTGTGAGTTGTGGCCCTAGTTTTCAAGTTGTATTTTCTTTTGGTAACTACTGCAGTGAATTAGGTTCAAGTACGTCTTGATAAGTATTCCTTGCATTAGCTTTTTGCGTTATTCTTCTATTGTCTATTTTGTTTGAATCATTCTGTTGTCTTTTCAGAATGAGGAGGCGAGCGCTTGTCGCTCCACCGGTCATTGAGGCCGAGGATGATGAGTCTTTTCAGGATGAGGTTTTACCTCCTGAACAGCCAGTTAGACGTAGAGGTCGTGGTAGAGGTAGACCTCGAGGAGCGGCAGGTCGCCATAGGCAGAGAGAGTTACAGGACGAGGAGCCTGTAGAGCCTGATTTTGATGTTCCTGTGCCTCCAGTTGTTCAGCCTGTTCAGCATGCCTATCAGCAGGGTATGTTTGACCCTGAGGCAGCTTTGTTCTATGCCAGAGTTGGCAGGATTGCGTTTGATGGGACTTTTGATCCGTTAGATTTTCTGCACGCGATCGAGACTCGGACTCGGACTGCTCACACCGAGTATCAGCAGATTATGATTGTCGAGTTGTCTGTTGAGGGACCAGCCTTAGACTGGTTTATTCAGATGATCCAGCCCTATATGATGACGATGACCTGGGCTCAGTTTCGAGAGCAGTTTATAAGGAGATTCTGTCCAGAGCCTCTCCGTATGAGCTATCATCTCCGACTGACCAGTATATCTCATGGTGATCGATCAATAGAGGAGTACACCCGAGAGTTTCTCCGGTTGGGTAGATATGCAGAGGACCTTATGCGAGACCAGTATTTCGCATTCACTACCTATGTCACCGAATTGGGTTCAGTATTTGCTGGTATGCCTACAGCAAGCCTTACTCTAGAGTCTGTGATTGAGTTGGCCAAGGAGTTTGAGCTAAGACTAGTTAAGCAGGGAGCGATGCC
This sequence comes from Mallotus nudiflorus, assembly GCA_947683625.1. Lineage (NCBI taxonomy): Eukaryota > Viridiplantae > Streptophyta > Magnoliopsida > Malpighiales > Euphorbiaceae > Mallotus > Mallotus nudiflorus. The sequence continues at coordinate 79,959 of CANTUR010000862.1, forward strand.
TGATTACTACCAGCTGGGAGTTCAGTCGAGTGGATTGCAGACTACCTCATACTCTAGTTTTTCATGTTGGATCGAGTAGTCAGCAGCGAGGTCTGACTCAGCAGAGTTAGAGACAGTAGTAGCGAGTGCATCGGAGCAGCAGACATGGCCATGGAGGTTAGCGTAGACCATTCAGATTAGGGTCAGGTGCTTCGAGCAGCAGTAGTGGTCGTAGTTCTGGATCAACTGCCAGTGTATGCCAGACCTATGGTAGAGTCCATCAAGGATCGAGTTATCTGACACCGCTGACATGCTTCAGATGCGGGCAGATAGTACATTTTGCTAGATCGTGTCCTTACTCCGGGTATCAGCAGCCGCAGATTCCGTGATTTCCACAGCAGTCGATTGCTAGTGCTGCACCAGTTCCATTTCAGTTACCTCTAGCCCAGCATCAGAGTTCCACTCAGCTTGTTCCACAGCAGAGTCGTGGTAGAGGTACTAGAGGAGGTGCCAGAGGTGTTGGCTAGGCTTCTACCAGTCAGCAGGGAGGTCGAGGACATGCCAGAGTCTTCCACCTTACTCAGCAGGATGCTCAAGCATCTAATGCAGTCATGGCAGGTATTGTTTCTGTTTGTTACCTGGATGCATGGGTTTTGTTTGATCCGGGTGCCACGCATTCGTTTGTTTCTCCCATTTTTACTTTTAAATCTTGTTGGCAAGCTTCGAGGATGGCTTTTCCTTTGTCTGTTGCCACTCCTTTGAGCGATTCCTTGGACACCGATATTATTCTTTCTGGTTATCCAATTCTCGTGGGAGATAGAGAATTACTCACTGATTTGATTCTGTTGGATATGATGGAGTTTGATGCTATTCTAGGAATGGACTGGTTATCTCAGCACTATGCCATGGTAGATTGCAGAATAAAGAAGTGACTTTCAGAATTCCTGATGAAGAAGATTTTAAGTTTATGGGTGATAGGAGTTCAGCACCTCATAATCTTATTTCTACTATTACGGCTAGGAAGTTATTGAGGAAAGATTGTCAGGGATATTTGGCATTAGTTAGGGATACTTCAGTGGAGAAGCTGTCACTCACAGATGCACCTGTTGCTTGTGAGTTTCCTGATGTTTTTCCTGAGGAGTTGCCAGGTTTACCACCTCACAGAGAGATTGAATTCTGTATAGATGTGGTTCCAGGTACTACTCCTATATTTATGCCACCCTACAAAATGGCTCCTGCAGAGTTGAAAGAGTTGAAGGAGCAGTTACAAGAGTTGTGGATAAGGGTTTTATTAGACCTAGTGTTTCTCCTTGGGGTGCACCAGTACTGTTTATAAAGAAAAAGGATGGTACCCTGAGACTGTGCATTGACTACAGAGAGCTGAACAAGGTGACAGTGAAGAACAAGTCTCCTCTCCTGAGGATAGATGACTTGTTTGATCAGCTACAGGGTGCACAGTTCTTTTCTAAGATTGACTTGAGGTCGGGTTATCATCAGCTATGGATTAGTGAAGCCGATGTTCCTAAAATGGCATTCCGCACTCGATATGGCCATTATGAGTTTCTGGTTATGTCTTTTGGTTTGACTAATGTACCAACAGCTTTTATGGACCTGATGAATAGGGTACTCAGACCATATGTGGATCAGTTTGTGGTAGTCTTCATTGATGATATACTGGTTTATTCAAGGAGTATGGAGGAGCATGTATATCACTTGAGGATTGTACTACAAACACTACGAGATCATTAGCTTTATGCTAAATTCTCAAAGTGTGATTTCTGGATGGAGAATGTTTCTTTTCTTGGACATGTGGTGTCTAAAGAGTGTATCCAGGTCGATCCACAGAAGATTAAAGCAGTGTCTGAGTGGCCTAGACCGACTTTTGTTATTGAGATTCAAACTTTTCTAGGTTTAGCCGGGTATTATAGGCGGTTTGTGCAGGATTTTTCCAGAATTGCAGCCCCTATGACTCGCTTGACTCAGAAGAATGTTAGATTCGAGTGGTCAGAAGCTTATGAGAACAGTTTTCAATTATTGAAGGAGAAGTTGACCATAGCGCTAGTGTTAGCTTTGCCTAATGGTGTGGATAAGTTCACAGTTTATTGTGATGCCTCTAGAATTGGCCTTGGTTGTGTGTTGATGTAGAATGGAAAGGTGATAGCCTATGCTTCAAGGCAGTTAAAGAAGCATGAGCAGAACTATCCCACACATGACCTAGAGATGGCTGCAGTTATCTTTGCTTTGAAGATTTGGAGACATTATCTGTATGGGGTGACTTGTGAGATATTTACTGATCACAAGAGCCTTAAGTACATTTTTCAGCAAAGAGATCTGAATATAAGGTAGAGGAGATGGTTGGAATTATTGAAGGATTATGACTGTGAGATATTATATCATATGGGCAAGGCTAATGTGGTAGTAGATGCCTTGAGTAGAAAGTCCTTCGATAGTCTTGCTCACATCAGTGTTGAGAGGAGACCATTGATCCAGGAGTTACAGCTGTCGGTGGATCAAGGTCTAATGATGAAGATAAGTAGATCAGGTGGACTACTAGCTCAATTTAAGGTGTGATATGTACTAAGGGATAAGATTAAAGTAGCTCAGATCCGATATCCTATTCTAGAAGAGCTTACAAAGAATGTCAGAGTAGGAAAGTTCACTAATTTCACACTTGATGATGATGGTGTGTTGTGGATCAGTGGTAGATTGTGTGTTCCTGATGTGGATGATTTGAGAGAAGAGATCCTAGAGGAAGCACATTCTACAGCTTATAGCGTACGTCCGGGTGTCACTAAGATGTACCACAGTATCAGAGACTTATACTGGTGGGATGGATTGAAGAAGGATGTCGCTGAATATGTTGCTAAGTGCCTGACGTGTCAGCAGGTGAAAGCTGAACATCAGAGGCCTTCTGGGAAGCTTCAGCCTTTTCCTATTCCCGAGTGGAAGTGGAAAGGATAGCTATGGATTTTGTGGTAGGTTTACCTCATTCTAAGGATGGATACGATTCCATCTGGGTGATGGTAGACAGATTGACGAAGTCTACACATTTCTTACCTGTGAAAGCCACCTATTATGTAGCTAGATTGGCGAAGCTATATGTGAAGCATATCGTGTGCCTTCATGGAGTACCTGTGTCCATTGTGTCAGATAGAGGTTCAGTGTTTACCTCTCATTTTTTGCAGAAGTTGCAGGAAGCGATTTAGACTTCAGTATTGCTTTTCATCCTCAGACAGATGGTCAGTTTGAGAGGACGATCCAGAAACTGAAAGATATGTTGAGGATGTGTGTCCTGGATTTGGGAGGTAGCTGGGATGATCATTTTCCACTCGTAGAGTTTGCATATAATAACAGCTACCATAGCAGTATTGGTATGGCACCATATGAGGCATTATATGGAAGGAAGTGTAGATCCCCTTTGAGTTGGGATGAGATTGGTGAAAGAGCTTTGACTGGACCTGAGATGGTTCAGGATGCTGTAGAGAAAGTCACCGTGACTAAGTGAAGATTAGAGACCGCAGTTAGCAGGTAGAAGAGCTATGCGGATCCTAGGTGCAGAGATGTGGAGTTTCAGGTTGGAGATTTTGTTTTTCTGAAGGTATCTCCGATGAAGGGTGTGATGAGATTTGGAAGGGTAAGTTAGCACCGAGATATATAGGACCGTTTGAGATTCTGGAGAGAGTTGGCACTGTTGCATATCGGTTGGATTTGCCTCCGAGTATGTCACAAGTGCATCCAGTATTTCATATCTCGATGCTGAGGAAGTATGTCTCAAACCCTTCACACGTGTTGCAGCCCGACAGTGTAGAAATGAGTGAAGATTTGACATTTGTGGAAGAACCTGTGGCGATTATTGATTATCAAATTCGACAATTGCGATCGAAGCAGATTCCGATGGTTAAGGTTCTGTGGCGTAGCAGCAGAGTTGAGGAGCATACGTGGGAGACTGAAGCTGAGATGCGAGCTTCTTACCCGTATCTCTTCCCTTTCTGATCTTGTGATCATTTTCTTTCTGGAATTCGGGGACGAATTCTTGTAAGGGGGGGAGACTGTAATATCTCGAGTTTTTAAATATTTTAATACTGCATCGGGATATGCAGTGTTAATAATTTTGTAAATAATTATGATATTTTTACGAGTTGATATGTATTTAAAATTTAATTTAATTATTGTATATTATTTTAAGTGCTTTACGTAAAATTTTCCCGAGAATACTATTTTCAAGGAAATTTTCACGTAAATAATTTACTATTAATTATATTAAATAGATTTCCGGACTTGCATGAACTCATATATATTTTTGAAGTACTAATTAATGTATATATGTGTATTTATTTATTTATTTAGGGTTTAATTAATTACCCTAATATTTTATTATTTATTAATTAGTTTTATTGTTATTTAATTATTTTTATTTAGTATTAAATTTTTAAAATATTAAATTATATGTGTGTGGTGTATATTTAATGTGTGTGATTTTATATTATTTTAATATATAGTGTAAAGTATATATATATACATATTATAGTGTTAAAAATCAAAATTTTTGGCAAATTACCATTTCGCCCCCGAATCCTCCTCCTTCTTCCCCGATCACCTCTCCTCGCCAACCACCATCTGTCACGTCTTTCTCTTGCTGTCGGTGTGCCTCCCGGTGTGCCACCTCCTTCCCCAGCCTTCCCCGCCGCCAGCAGCGCCCTATTCCGTCGAGTTTTGGCCGGAATAAGCTCGGGAAGCCGAATTCTTTCTCACCGTCGATCATGACGTTTTCGATCACCATTTTTGACACCATCGGTCTCTTTCTTCTCCTTGAGCTCCGGTGAGTGTGATTCCAAGCTTTGTTTCACTTAAAATGGTCTTGATTTGCTTAGGTTTCAATTTTGGTAATTCAGTCATTTTAGGGTTCTTGATTTTTTTGAACTTCGAATTGATTTACTCATGAAAAATTCCTTCACAAATGTTGTTCCCCTTAGCTTAATCTACATGTGTGAATTTTTGTAGAATTTTTGGGAATTATTTTGATTTTTGGGTATTTTTGAATATTTTATTATTATTTTCTAATTTTTGAAAATTAATTAATTAAATTATGAAATTGTCTTTTATGATAATTATAGGTGTTAAAATGAATTATAGAAATTTATTTGGAATTTTTATGAATTTCTATGTATTTAATTTGAATTTAATTAGGTTTATGTAATTTTGGAAAATTAGGTTAATTGTATTTTTAATTGAAATTAATTAGTTAATTGAGTTTAATTATTGATATTATTGATAAATATGTTGAGAAAATTAATTTTGTGCAATTATATGATTTTTGGTGAATTTTTGGAGTAATTTTAGTATATTTATATATATAGGGGTATTTTGGTAATTTTACCCTAAATTGATTAAAAATGTAATTAAATTGGTTTTAATAATTATTTAAGGTATAAAAAATGATTTCTATAAATTATTTAGTATTTTTAATTAATTAAAACTATTTTTCGTGAATTATTTTCAAATTATATATATAATATATGATTTTTCTAAATAAATGAGTTTTATCGATTTTTACTGTGTTTTAGGGTTAATTATGTAATTTCTACTTATAAAATGTATTTCTATGATATAAGGGTATTTTTGGTATTTTTATATTGTTCTGTGAATTGTGGACCCCGATCGATAGACTGTAGTTTGGAGTCCGACCGAGGGGTTGTGGATGTGTTTCTGTGTCTGTTTTTCGAAGTGTGTTTCTTTGCAGGGCCAGCTCTACTCTTTGAGTAGAGAGATGTCCATTTTACAGGGAAGGTTCTGTCGAATTTTTGGTATAATTCTCGTAAAACTTGATGTCCGGTCAAACCCTAATTTTGATTCTATGTCCAATATTCTAGATTGAGTTTCTAGGATTTTTTGTTAGGTTTATTCTGATGTCTATTATTTATTGTTTGTTTAGTTGCGCCGAGACCGAGGCCTAGTGGACCAGGCCCATCAGACCCATCTCGAGGAGCGCACTAAGTGTGAGTTACTATTCTATATATATATGCTTAGAGTGCATGATTTAGAAATGTATGTTTTATTTGATTAAATATGCATAATGATTTAATTAATACTTAAGTTGATTTTTAGTTTACTTTTGGTTTATTTTTGGTATATTTTAAATTATATGCATGCTTTATTAAACATTTATATCTAAAATGTTTTTAACTACATAATTAGTTTATTTTACAATTATATTGGATTTATTTGACGTATATATACTTGAAATATACCTAGTTTACTTTTGGTATATTTCTAGCATATATATAGTTTATGTTGTTATTTTATTCAATTCATGCATCATTTATTTTATGAATGTATGTTTTATATTATAATGAAGGATATCAATAGAACGCTAGGACCGAGTACATACCGGTACACTTATAGCATTTAGGCTATATTACTAACCATTTGTGGATATTGATTGGATATGACTATTTGATGTGTGATATGATTTGGGAGTGTGATTTGTAATATCCCGTATTTTTAAAATATTTTGTTTACATTGTACCGGGATATGCAGGTGTTAATAATTTCTGTATATTATATGATATTTTTATGAGTTGTTATGTATTTAAAACCTATTTTAATTATTATATTTTATTTACAGTGCTTTACGTAAAATTTTCCCGGGACTTGCATTTTCAGGGAAATTTTCACGTAAATAATTTATTATTAATTATTTCAAATATATTTTCGGACTTGCATGAACTCATACGTATTTCTAAATTACTAAACACCGTGTATGTGTGCGATATTTATTTAAATAGGGTTTAATATATATTACCCTAATATTTTATTATTTGTTTATTAATTTATTGTTATTTAATTATTTTATTTATTATTAAATTATTAAAATATTAAGTGTGTGGATGTAAATTTTTCTAAATATTTTATTAAAATTATTTATTTTTCTTTTTTTTCTTTTCTTTTCTTTTCTTTATTTTTCTTTTCTTTTTTTTCTTTTTCTTCTTCTTCTTCTTCCTTCTCCCGTGCGCCCGACCACCCATCCCTCACCGCTGTAACTCTCGATTCCCGGCCGTCGGTGTGCCGCCAAGAGCTCCGCTTTCCCCAGCCAGCCACTCCGTCGCCCCAGCTCCTTCTCCGGCGCCGGTTAGCCCCCGTTTTCCCTTTTGGCTGAAACTTCTTCCCTTTGCCATCGACAACGATTCCGACCACCATTTTCAACACCGCCAGTCTCTTTCTTCTCCTTGAGCTCCGGTGAGTGTGATTCTAGCTTTGGTTTGAGCTAAAATGGTCTAGAATTGCTTAGGTTTCGAATTTTCAATTTCGGTCACATTAGGGTTTTCGATTTTTTTGAGCTTCGAATTGATTGATTCATGAAAACTCCCTTCACAAATGTTGTTCCTAGTAGCTTAATCTACATGTATGAATTTTTGGAGATTGTTTGGATTTTTGGGTATTTTTGAATATTTTAATATTATTTTCTAATTTTCGGAAATTAATTATTTAAATTATGAAATTGTGTTTTATGGTTAATTTAGGTGTTGAAATGAATTATAGGAATTTATTTGGAATTTTTATGAATTTCTATGTATTTATTTTGAATTATTGAAGTTTATGTAAATTTGGGAAATTAGGGTTAATTATGTTTTTAATTGAATTTAATTGGTTAATTGAGTTTAATTATTGATATTATTGATAAATATGTTGAGAAAATTAATTTTGGATAATTATACTATTTTTGGTGAATTTTTGAAGTAATTTTAGTATATTTATATATATATGGGTATTTTGGTAATTTTACCCTAAATTGTCTAAAAATGTAATTTAATTGTTTTTAATACTTATTTAAGGTATAAAAATGATTTCTACAAATTATTTATTATTTTTAACTAATTAAAACTATTTTTCGTGAATTATTTTCAATTATATATATAATATACGATTTTTCTAATAAAATGAGTTTCTATTGGTTTTTACCGTGTTTAAAGGTTAATTATGTAATTTCTACCTATAAAATGTATGTTTAGGTTTTAAGGGTATTTTTGGTATTTCTTGAATTGCTCTGTATTTGTGGACCCCGATCGGTAAATTGTAGTCTGGAGTCCGACCGAGGGGTTGTGAATGAGATGTGGTGTTTGTTTTTCGAAGTGTATTTCCTTGCAGGGTCGGCTCTACTCTTTTGAGTAGAGAGATGTCCATTTTACAGGGGAGGTTCTGCCGGATTTTTGGTAGAATTCTCGTAAAACGTGATGTCCAGTCGAACCCTAATTCTGTTTTCATATTTAATACTCTAGATCGAATTCTAGGATTTCTATTAGGCTTATTCTGATGTCTATTATTTATTGCTTGTTTAGTTGCGTCGAGATCGAGGGCTAGTGGACCAGGCCCATCGGACTCGTCTCGTGGAGCGCACTAGGGTGAGTTACTATACTATATATATATATGCTTAGGATGCATGATTTAGAAAATGCATGTTTTATGTTGATTAAATATGCATAAATAATTTGATTATTTCTTAAGTTTATATTTAGTTTATTTTGGTTTATTTTTGGTATATAATAAATTGTATACATGTTTTGTTAATAAAATATATTTAAAATGTTTTTTAAATATATTTCTAGCTTAATTTATAATTTGATTGGATTTATTTGACGTATATATGCTCGAAATATACCTGCTTTACTTTTGGTATATTTCTAGTATATATATGGCTTATGTTGATATTTTATTGAACTTCATGCATCATTTATTTTTGTGAATGAATGTTTTATATTATTAATGATGAAGGATATCAATAAAATGTGCTACCTAGTGGGCAGCACTAGGACCGAGTACATACCGGTACGCCTATAGTATTTAGGCTATATTACAAACTTATTTGTGGATATTGATTGAATGTGATTATTGATAAGTGTGAGATAAGGTTTGGAGGTGTGATTGCTGGAGCTCAGTTGACCAAGTGTCTCGGGGCCAATCACACTAGCAGTCAGACTGCTGGAGCTCGGTTGACTTAGTGTCTCGGGGCCAGTCTACTGTCTAAATAGATTAAGTGGATATATTTGGATCAAGTGAGCCATATGGCTAGAGTGTTGTCTAACATTGTTTATGAGGTTGCGATATTCTAGGGTTCTATGTGATCCTTCATAAAAGATGATTTTCAATAAAAAATATATATAAAATGATTTTATTGCATCTATGTGTATTTGCCTGTATATATATTAGATATATATATACTGTTGATTGTATGCGTTGTCATTTAGTGTGTATGTATATATATTATAGTAATTCACTCAGTGAGGTCTGACTCCCCTCCGTTGACAATTTTTCAAGAGAGTCAACATCTTCAGACCTCAGTAGCAGGCATGTACGCCGGATTTCTTCCGCCCCGGCTTCTTTGTGTAAACTGCTTCTCTGAGTCTTATTTTTATAATCTAGACACTGCAGTAGTTGTAAATTAAATTGTGAGATATAATGTATTTTATTTATGCGAGGTGCATTTTAAGAATTTGAACTGGATTGTATTAAAGAGATTTTATATATGTGATGATTTGAGATTTAAATTAAATCCAGTTGATGAAAATGTTATTATTATATTTATGATTTTCATTTCCGCTGCATTTGATATTGTTATTATTACTACTGCATATTTTATTTTTATTTTTAGGCTTGCTACGGGTTCCAGATTCGAAAGAATTCCCATTCCCTAGCGCCGGTCATGGCCCCTGTTTTGGGTCGTGACAAAGTTGGTATCAGAGTGAGGTTTTCGGTGTCAGGGCTTAGTTATGTGAGCTGTGGCCCTAGTTTTCAGAGTTGTGTTTTCTTTTGGTAACTACTGCAGTGTATTAGGTTCGAGTATGTCTTGATGAGTATTCCTTGCTTAGTTTTCAGCGTTATTCCTCCATTGTCTGTTTTTTCTGAATCTTTCCGTTTGTCTTTTCAGTATGAGGAGGCGAGCGCGTGTTGCTCCATCGGTCATTGAGGCCGAAGATGATGAGTCTTTTTAGGATGAGGTTTTACCTCCTGAGCAGCCAGTTAGACGTAGAGGTCGTGGCAGAGGTAGACCTCGAGGAGCGGTATGTCACCGTAGGCAGAGAGAGTTACAGGACGAGGAGCCTATAGAGCTTGAGTTTGATGTTCCTGTTACTCTAGTTGTTCAGCCTGCCTATCAAGAGGGTATGTCTGACCCTGAGGCAGCTTTGTTCTATGCCCGAGTTGGCAGGATTGCTTTTGACGGTACTTTCAATCCATTAGATTTTCTGCATGCGATTGAGACTAGGACTCGGACTGCTTATACCGAGTACCAACGGATCATGATCGTCGAGTTGTCTGTCGAGGGACCAGCCTTAGATTGGTTTATTCAGATGATTCAGCCTTATATGATGACAATGACATGGGCTCAGTTTCGAGAGCGATTTATGAGGAGATTTTGTCCAGAGCCTCTTCGTTTGAGTTATATTCTCCGTTTGACCAGTATTTCTCGTGGAGATCGATCTGTAGAGGAGTACACTCGAGAGTTTCTTCGTCTGGGTAGATATGCTGAGGATCTGATGCGAGATCAGTATTTCATGGTTACTACATATGTCACTGGTTTGGGTTCAGTTTTTGCTAGTATGCCTACAGCAGGCCTTACTCTCGAGTCTGTGATTGAGTTGGCTAAGGAGATTGAGCTGAGGCTAATTAGGCAGGGAGCGATGCCTGATTACTACCAGCTGGGAGTTCAGTCGAGTGGATTACAGACTACTCTGTATTCGAGTTTTCATGTTGGATCGAGTAGTCAGCAGCGAGGTCTGACTCAGCAGAGTCAAAGACAGCAGCAGCGAGTGCATTGGAGCAGTAGACATGGCCGTGGAGGTCGGCGTAGATTGTTCAGATTCGGATCAGGTGCTTCGAGCAGCAGCAGTGGTCGTAGTTCTGGATCAGCGGCTAGTGTTTATCAGACTTGTGGTAGAGTCCATCAGGGATCATGTTATCTGACACCACTGACATGCTTTAGATACGGGCAGACAGGACATTTTGCCAGATCGTGTCCTTATTCTGGGTATCAGTAGCAGCAGATTCCACGATTCCCACAGCAGTCGATTGCTAGTGCTGCACCCATGCCATTTCAGTTACCTCCAGTTCAACATCAGAGTTCCACTCAGTTTGTTCCACAGCAGAGTCGTGGTAGAGGTACTAGAGGAGGTGCCAGAGGTGTTGGCCAGGCTTCTACCAGTCAGCAGGGAGTTCGAGGTCAGGCCAGAGTTTTCCATCTTACTCAGCAGGATGCTCAGGCATCTAATGCAGTCATGGCAGGTATTGTTTCTATTTATTACCTGGATGCTTGGGTTTTGTTTGATCCAAGTGCCACACATTCGTTCATTTCTCTCATTTTTGCTTCTAAATCTTGTTGGCAAGCTTCGAGGATGGCTTTTCCTTTGTCTGTTGCCACTCCTCTGAATGATTCCTTGGACACCGATATTGTTCTTTCTGGTTGTCCAGTTCTCGTGGGAGATAGAGAATTACCCGCTGATTTGATCTTATTGGATGTGATGGAGTTTGATGTTATTTTGGGAATGGATTGGTTATCTCAGCACTATGCCGTGGTAGATTGCAGGAATAAAGAGGTGACCTTCAGAATTCCTAATGAAGTAGATTTTAAGTTTATGGGTGAAAGGAGTTCAGCACCTCAGAGTCTTATTTTTGCTATTACGGCTAGGAAGTTGTTGAAGAAGGGATGTCAGGGATATTTGGCATTGATTAGGGATACTTCAGTGGAGAAGTTGTCACTCATAGATGTTCCTGTTGCTTATGAGTTTCCTGATGTTTTTCCCGAGGAGTTGCCAGGTTTACCACCTCATAGAGAGATTGAGTTCTGTATAGATGTGGTCTCAGGTACTACTCCTATATCTATGCCACCCTATCGTATGGCTCCTGCAGAGTTGAAAGATTTGAAGGAACAATTGCAAGAGTTATTGGATAAAGGTTTCATTAGACCTAGTGTTTCTCCTTGGGGTGCACCAGTCCTGTTTGTGAAGAAGAAGGATGGTACCCTGAGACTGTGCATTGACTATAGAGAGCTGAATAAGGTGATAGTAAAGAACAAGTATCCTCTCCCGAGGATAGATGATTTATTTGATCAGCTATAGGGTGCATAGTTCTTTTCTAAGGTTGACTTGAGGTCAGGTTATCATCAGCTACGTATCAGTGAATCTGATATTCCTAAGACAGCGTTCCGCACTCGATATGGTCATTATGAGTTTCTGGTGATGTCTTTTGGTTTGATTAATGCACCAGTAGCTTTTATGGACCTGATGAATAGGGTATTCAGACCGTACGTGGATCAGTTTATGGTAGTCTTCATTGATGATATACTAGTATATTCAAGGAGTATGGAGGAGCATGTATATCATTTGAGGATTGTACTACAGACACTGAGAGATCATAAGCTTTATGCTAAATTCTCGAAGTGTGATTTTTGGATGGAGAGTGTTTCTTTTCTTGGACACGTAGTGTCTAAAGAAGGTATTTAGGTTGATCCACAGAAGGTTGAAGCAGTATCTGAGTGGCCTAGACCTACTTCTGTCACAGAGATTCGAAGTTTTCTGGGTTTAACCGGGTATTATAGGTGGTTTGTGCAAGATTTTTCTAGAATTGCAGCCCCTATGACTCGCTTGACTCAGAAGAATGTTAGATTCGAGTAGTCAGAAGCTTGTGAGAATAGTTTTCAGTTGTTGAAGGAGAAGTTGACCACAGCGCCAGTATTAGCTTTGCCTAATAGTGTGGATAAATTCATAGTTTACTGTGATGCCTCTAGAATTGGCCTTGGTTATGTGTTGATGCAAAATGGAAGGGTGATAGCCTATGCTTCGAGGCAGTTGAAGAAGCATGAGCAGAACTATCCCACACATGATCTTGAGATGGCTGCAGTGATCTTTGCTTTAAAGATTTGGAGACATTATTTGTATGGGGTGACTTGTGAGATAATTACTGATCACAAGAGCCTTAAGTACATTTTCCAGCAGCAAGATCTGAATCTAAGGCAGAGGAGATGGTTGGAACTATTGAAGGATTATGATTGTGAGATCTTATATCATCCGGGTAAAGCTAATGTGGTAGCAGATGCCTTGAGTAGGAAGTCCTCAGGTAGTCTTGCTCACATCGGTGTTGAGAGGAGACCATTGATCCAAGAATTGCATTTGTTGGTGGATCAAGGTTTGATGATGAAGATTAGTAGATCAGGTGGACTGCTAGCTCAGTTTAAAGTGCGATCTGTACTGAGGGATAGGATTAAAGCAGCTCAGAGCCGAGATCCTATTCTGGAAGAGCTTGCAGAGAATGTCAGAGCAGGGAAGTTCACTGATTTCACACTCTATGATGATGGTGTGTTGTGGATCAGTGGTAGATTGTGTGTTCCTGATGTGGATGATTTGAGAGAAGAGATCCTAGAGGAAGCACATTCTACAGCTTACAGCGTTCATCCAGGTATTACTAAGATGTACCACAGTATCAGAGATTTATACTGGTAGGATGGATTGAAGAAGGATGTCGTTGATTATGTTGCGAAGTGTTTGACGTTTCAACAAGTGAAAGCCGAACATCAGAAGCCTTCTGGGAAGCTTCAGCCTCTTCCTATTCCCGAGTGGAAGTGGGAAAGGATAGCTATGGATTTTGTGGTCGGCTTACCTCGTTCGAAGGATGGATACGATTCTATCTGGGTGATTGTAGACAGGTTGACGAAGTTTGCACATTTCTTGCCTGTGAAAGTCGCATATTCAGTTGCTAGATTGGCAAAGTTGTATGTGAAGCATATTGTGTGCCTTCATGGAGTACCTGTGTCCATTGTGTTAGATAGAGGTTCAGTGTTTACTTCTCATTTTTAGCAGAAATTACAGGAAGCGATGGGCACTAGGTTGGATTTCAGTACTGCTTTTCATCCTCAGACAGATGGTCAGTCTGAGAGGACGATCCAGACACTGGAAGATATGTTGAGGATGTGTGTCCTGGATTTGGGAGGTAGCTGGGATGATCATTTGCCACTCATTGAGTTTGCATATAATAACAGCTACCATAGCAGTATTGGTATGGCACCGTATGAGGCGTTGTATGGAAGGAATTGTAGATCCCCTTTGAGTTGGGATGAGATTGGTGAGAGAGCTTTGACTGGACCTGAGATGGTTCAGGATGCTGCAGAGAAAGTCGTCGTGATTAAGCGCAGATTAGAGACCGCAATTAGTAGACAGAAGAGTTATGCGGATCCTAGGCGCAGAGATATGGAGTTTCAGGTTGGAGATTTCATTTTTCTAAAGGTATCTCCGATAAAGGGTGTGATAAGATTTGGCAGGAAGGGTAAGTTAGCACCGAGGTATATTGGACCGTTTGAGATTCTGGAGAGAGTTGGCACTGTTGCATATCGGTTGGATTTGCCTCCGAGTATGTCACAGGTGCATCCAGTATTTCATATCTCGATGTTGAGGAAGTATATCTCAGACCCTTCACACGTGTTGCAACCCGACAGTGTAGTAGTAAGTGAAGATTTGACGTTTATGGAAGAACCTGTGGCGATCGTTGATTATCAAGTTCGACAGTTGCATTCGAAGTAGATTCCGATGGTCAAGGTTCTGTGGCGTAACGACAGAGTCGAGGAGCATACGTGGGAGACTGAAGCTGAGATGCGAGCTTCTTACCCATATCTCTTTCCTTTTTGATCTTGTTTTTTTTTGGAATTCGGGGATGAATTATTGTAAGGGGGGAAGACTGTAATACCCGTGTTTTTAAAATATTTTTTTACACTGTACCGGGATATGCAGTGTTAATAATTTTTGTATATTATATGATATTTTTATGAGTTGTTATGTATTTAAAACCTATTTTAATTATTGTGTTTTATTTACAGTGCTTTACGTAAAATTTTCCCGGGACTTGCATTTTCGGAGAAATTTTCACATAAATAATTTATTATTAATTATTTCAAATATATTTTCGGACTTGCATGAACTCATACGTATTTCTAAATTACTAAACACCGTGTATGTGTGCGATATTTATTTAAATAGGGTTTAATATATATTACCCTAATATTTTATTATTTGTTTATTAATTTATTGTTATTTAATTATTTTATTTATTATTAAATTATTAAAATATTAAGTGTGTGGATGTAAATTTTTCTAAATATTTTATTAAAATTATTTATTTTTTTATTTATTTTTCTTTTTCTTTCTTTTTCTTTTTTTTTTTTTCTTTTTCTTCTTCTTCTTCTTCCTTCTCCCGTGCGCCCGACCACCCATCCCTCATCGCTGCAACTCCTGATTCTCGGCCGACGATTTGCCGCCAAGAGCTCCGCCTTCCCCAGCCAGCCACTCCGCCGCCCCCAGCTCCTTCTCCGGCACCGGTTAGCCCCCGTTTTCCCTTTTGGCCGAAACTTCTTCCCTTTGCCGTCGACGACGATTCCGGCCACCATTTTCGACACCGCTGGTCTCTTTCTTCTCCTTGAGCTCCGGTGAGTGTGATTCTAGCTTTGGTTTGAGCTAAAATGGTCTAGAATTGCTTAGGTTTCGAATTTTCAATTTCGGTCACATTAGGGTTTTCGATTTTTTTGAGCTTCGAATTGATTGATTCATGAAAACTCCCTTCACAAATGTTGTTCCTAGTAGCTTAATTTACATGTATGAATATTTGGAGATTGTTTGGATTTTTGGGTATTTTTGAATATTTTAATATTATTTTCTAATTTTTGGAAATTAATTATTTAAATTATGAAATTGTGTTTTATGGTTAATTTAGGTGTTGATATGAATTATAGGAATTTATTTGGAATTTTTATGAATTTCTATGTATTTATTTTGAATTATTGAAGTTTATATAAATTTGGGAAATTAGGGTTAATTATGTTTTTAATTGAATTTAATTGGTTAATTGAGTTTAATTATTGATATTATTGATAAATATGTTGAGAAAATTAATTTTGGATAATTATACTATTTTTGGTGAATTTTTGAAGTAATTTTAGTATATTTATATATAGGGGTATTTTGGTAATTTTACCCTAAATTGTCTAAAAATGTAATTTAATTGGTTTTAATAGTTATTTAAGGTATAAAAATGATTTCTACAAATTATTTAGTATTTTTAACTAATTAAAACTATTTTTCGTGAATTATTTTCAATTATATATATAATATACGATTTTTCTAATAAAATGAGTTTTTATCGGTTTTTATCGTGTTTAAAGGTTAATTATGTAATTTCTACCTATAAAATGTATTTTTAGGTTTTAAGGGTATTTTTGGTATTTCTTGAATTGTTCTGTGTTTGTGGACCCTGGTCAGTAGATTGTAGTCTGGAGTTCGACCGAGGGGTTGTGAATGAGATGTGGTGTTTTGTTTTTCGAAGTGTATTTCCTTGCAGGGTCGGCTCTACTCTTTTGAGTAGAGAGATGTCCGTTTTACAAGGGAGGTTCTGCCGGATTTTCGGTAGAATTTTCGTAAAACGTGATGTCCAGTCGAACCCTAATTCTATTTCCGTATTTAATACTCTAGATCGAATTCTAGGATTTCTATTAGGCTTATTCTGATGTCTATTATTTATTGCTTGTTTAGTTGCGCCGAGACCGAGGGCTAGTGGACCAGGCCCGTCGGACCCGTCTCGTGGAGCGCACTAGGGTGAGTTACTATACTATATATATATATGCTTAGGATGCATGATTTAGAAATGCATGTTTCATGTTGATTAAATATGCATAAATAATTTGATTATTTCTTAAGTTTATATTTAGTTTATTTTGGTTTATTTTTGGTATATAATAAATTGTATACATGTTTTGTTAATAAAATATATTTAAAATGTTTTTAAATATATTTCTAGCTTAATTTATAATTTGATTGGATTTATTTGACGTATATATGCTCGAAATATACCTGGTTTACTTTTGGTATATTTCTAGTATATATATGGCTTATGTTGATATTTTATTGAACTTCATGCATCATTTATTTTTGTGAATGAATGTTTTATATTATTAATGATGAAGGATATCAATAAAACGTGCTACCTAGTGGGCAGCACTAAGACCGAGTACGTACCAGTACGCCTATAGTATTTAGGCTATATTACTAACTTATTTTTGGATATTGATTGAATGTGATTATTGATAGGTGTGAGATATAGTTTGGAGGTGTGATTGCTGGAGCTCGGTTGACCAAGTGTCTCGGGGCCAATCACACTGGCAGTCAGACTGCTGGAGCTCGGATGACTTAGTGTCTCGGGGCCAGTCTACTGTCTAAATGGATTAAGTGGATATATTTGGATCAAGTGAGCCGTATGGCTAGAGTGTTGTCTAACACTGTTTCTGAGGTTGCGATATTCTAGGGTTCTATGTGATCATAAATGATGATTTTCAATAAAATATATATACAAAATGATTTTATTGCATCTGTGTGTATTTGCCTGTATATATATTAGATATATATATACTGTTGATTGTATGCATTGTCATTTAGTGTGTATATATATATATTATAGTAATTCACTCAGTGAGGTCTGACTCCCCTCCGTTGATAATTTTTCAAGAGAGTCAACATCTTCAGACCTCAGTAGCAGGCCTGTACGCCGGATTTCTTCCGCCCCGGCTTCTTTGTGTAAATTGCTTCTCTGAGTCTTATTTTTATAATCTAGACACTGCAGTAGTTGTAAATTAAATTGTGAGATATTATGTATTTTTTTTATGCGAGGTGCATTTTAAGAATTTGAACTGGATTGTATTAAAGAGATTTTATATATGTGATGATTTGAGATTTAAATTAAATCCAGTTGATGAAAATGTTATTATTATATTTATGATTTTCATTTTCGCTGCATTTGATATTGTTATTATTACTACTGCATATTTTATTTTTATTTTTAGGCTTGCTACGGGTTCCGGATTCAAAAGAATTCCCATTCCCTAGTGCCGGTCATGGCCCCTGTTTTGGGTCGTGACAAAGTTGGTATCAGAGTGAGGTTTTCGGTGTCAGGGCTTAGTTATGTGAGCTGTGGCCCTAGTTTTCAGAGTTGTGTTTTCTTTTGGTAACTACTGCAGTGTATTAGGTTCGAGTATGTCTTGATGAGTATTCCTTGCTTAGTTTTCAGCGTTATTCCTCCGTTGTCTGTTTTGTCTGAATATTTCCGTTTGTCTTTTCAGTTTGAGGAGGCGAGCGCGTGTCGCTCCACCGGTCGTTGAGGTCGAAGATGATGAGTCTTTTTAGGATGAGGTTTTACCTCCTAAGCAACCAGTTAGACGTAGAGGTCGTGGCAGAGGTAGACCTCAAGGAGCGGCAGGTCGCCGTAGGCAGAGAGAGTTACAGGATGAGGAGCCTGTAGAGCCTGAGTTTGATGTTCTTGTTCCTCCAGTTGTTCAGCCTGCCTATCAGTAGGGTATGTCTGACCCTGAGGCAGCTTTGTTCTATGCCCAAGTTGGTAGGATTGCTTTTGATGGTACTTTCGATCCATTAGATTTTCTGCATGCGATTGAGACTAGGACTCGGACTGCTCATACCGAGTACCAATGGATCATGATCATCGAGTTGTCTATCGAGGGACCAGCCTTAGATTGGTTTATTCAGATGATTCAGCCTTATATGATGACGATGACATGGGCTCAGTTTCGAGAGTGATTTATGAGGAGATTTTGTCCAGAGCCTCTTCGTTTGAGTTATCGTCTCTGTTTGACCAGTATTTCTCGTGGAGATCGATCTGTAGAGGAGTACACCTGAGAGTTTCTTCGTCTGGGTAGATATGCTGAGGATCTGATGCGAGATCAGTATTTTGCGGTTACTACATATGTCACTGGTTTGGGTTCAGTTTTTGCTGGTATGCCTACAGCAGGCCTTACTCTCGAGTCTGTGATTGAGTTGGCTAAGGAGATTGAGCTGAGGCTAGTTAGGTAGGGAGCGATGCCTGATTACTACCAGCTGGGAGTTCAGTCGAGTGGATTGCAGACTACTCCGTATTCGAGTTTTCATGTTGGATCGAGTAGTCAGCAGCGAGGTCCGACTCAGCAGAGTCAGAGACAACAACAGCGAGTGCATCAGAGCAGTAGACATGGCCGTGGAGGTCAGCGTAGATCGTTCAGATTCGGATCAGGTGCTTCGAGCAGTAGCAGTGGTCGCATGTAATATCCCGTGTTTTTAAAATATTTTTACACAGTACCGGGATATGCAGAGTTAATGATTTCTGTATTTTATATGATATTTTTACGAGTTAATATGTATTTTAGACCTATTTTAATTACGGTGTATTATTTTCAGTGTTTTACGTAAAATTTTCCCGGGACTTGCATTTTCGGGGAAATTTTCACGTAAACAATGTATTATTAATTATTTTAAATGTATTTACGGACTTGCATGAACTCATGCATATTTTTAAATTATTAAATAAAGCCTGTGTGTATAATTATTTAATTAGGGTTTATTATTATTACCCTAATATTTTATTAAGTATTTATTTGTTTTATTGTTATCTAATTAATTTTATTTAGTATAAATTATTAAAATATTAATATTTTTATGTTTGTGGTGTATATTTGATGTGTGTAATTTAATATTATTTTAATATATAGTATAAAGTATATATATATACATATATTTGTCAAAAATCAAAAAGAATTGGAAAATTACACATTTGCCCCCTCCCTCTCCTTCTTCTCTCCCGATCGCTCACCCTCACTGCGCCTCCCATTCCAGCACGCCGGACCGCCCCTCGCCGCCACCAGCTGCCGCCAACCTCCTTCCCCTTCCTTCCTCTTCCTCTCCGACGTGACCAGGCCGCCGGAAGCCAGCTGGAACGCCCGAAATCCGCCATGGCAGCAAGTTGAGCTTTTTGCCGTCGACGACGATTCCGGCCACCATTTCGTGCATCGCCGGTCTTCATCGACTCCTTGAGCTCCGGTGATTCCAATTCTAAGCTCCTTTCGGCCTGAAATCAAGTGGATTTTGAGGTTTGAGTTAAAACTCAATTCGGTCACATTAGGGTTTTCGATTTTTTTGAGCTTCGAATTGATTGATTCATGGCAACTTCCTTCACAAATGTTGATCCTAGTAGCTTAATCTACATGTATGAATTTTTGTAGAATTTTTGGAGATTGTTTGGATTTTTGGGTATTTTTGAATATTTTAATATTATTTTCTAATTTTCGGAAATTAATTATTTAAATTATGAAATTGGAGTTTATGGTTAAATTGGGTGTTGAAATGAATTATAGGAATTTATTTAGAATTTTTATGAATTTCTAAGTATTTATTTTTAATTATTTGAGTTTATGTGAATTTGAGAAAATTAGGTTAAATGTGTTTTTATTTGAAATTAATTGGTTAATTGAGTTTAATTATTAATATTATTGATAAATATGTTGAGAAAATTAATTTTGGATAATTGTATGATTTTTGGTGAATTTTTGAAGTAATTTAAGTATATTTATATATATAGGGGTATTTTGGTAATTTTACCCTAAATTGGCTAAAAATGTAATTTAATTGGTTTTAATAGTTATTTAAGTTATAAAAATGATTTCTAAAAATTATTTGGTATTTTTAACTAATTAAAACTATTTTTCGTGAATTATTTTCAATTATAAATAAAATATACGGTTTTTCAAATAAAATGAATTTTTATCGGTTTTTACTATGTTTTAAGGCTAATTATGTAATTTCTACGTATAAAATATATTTCTGTGATTTAAGGATATTTTTGTTATATCTGGAATTATTTTATGTTTGTGGACCCCGGTCGGTAGACTGTAGTCTGGAGTCCGACCGAGGGGTTGTGGATTTCTGTTGAGCTTGTATTTCGAAGTGTATTTCTTTGCAGGGTCGGCTCTACTCTTTTGAGTAGAGAGATGTCCGTTTTACAGGGGAGGTTCTGCCGGATTTTTCGATAGAATTCTCGTAAAACGTGATATCCAGTCGAACCTTAAATTCCGATTCTATGTTTAATACTCTAGATTGAATTCTAGGACTTCTGTTAGGGTTATTCTGATGTCAATTACTTATTTCTTGTTTAGTTGCGCCGAGACCGAGGGCTAGTGGACCAGGCCCGTCGGACCTGTCTCGTGGAGCACACTAGGTGAGTTACTGTACTATGTATACATGCTTAGGATGCATGATTTAGAAATATATGTTTTATTTTGATTAAAAATGCATAAACATTATGATTTGTATTTAAGTATATTTTTGGTTTATTTTTGGTATATAATAGATTATATACATGTTTTATTAATAAAATATATTTAAGATGTTTTTAAATATATTTCCAACTTAATTTATGATTTGATTGAATTCATTTGACGTATATATACTCGAAATATACCTGGTTTGCGTTTGGTATATTTTCGGTATATATATGGTTTATATTGTTATTTCATTTATATTCATGCATCATTTATTTTTGTGAATGAATGTTTTACATTTAATGATGAAGGATATCGATAGAACGTGCTACCTAGTGGGTAGCACTAGGACCGAGTACGTACCGGTACGCCTATAGCTCTAGGCTATAATACTAAATTATTTGTGGATATTGATTTGATTATGATTATTGATATGTGAGATGTGGTTTGTGGGTGTGATTGCTGGAGCTCGGTTGACCAAGTGTCTCGGGGCCAATCACACTGGTAGTTAGACTGCTGGAGCTCGGTTGACTTAGTGTCTCGGGGCCAGTCTACTGTCCAAATGGATTAAGTGGATATATTTGGACTAAGTGAGCCTGTATGGCTAGAGTGTTGTTTAACACTACTTTCTAAGGTTGCGATATTCTAGGGTTCTATGTGATCCTTCATAAACTGTGATTTTCAATAAAATATATAAAATGATTTTATTGCATCTGTGTGCAATTGCCTGTATATATACATATTATATATATACTGTTGATTGTATGCATTATCACTTAATGTGTATGTATATATATTATAGTAATTCACTCAATGAGGTCTGACTCCCCTCCGTTGACTATTTTTCAGGAGAGTCAACTTCTTCAGACCTCAGTAGCAGGTCGATACGCCGGATTTCTTCTGCCCCGGCTTCTTTATGTAAACTGTCTACTTGAGTCTTATTTATTTTATCTAGACACTGCAGTAGTTGTGAATTAAAGTATTGAATTTCGTGTATTTTATTTTAAAGGAGATGTATTATATTGAAACTGGATTTGTACTAAAGAGATTTTATATATGTGATGAGATGAGTTTTGATTTAAATCCAGTTGATATGGGTAATATCATTATATTTATGATTTTTATTTTCCGCTGCATATTATATGGTTATTGTTATTGCATGATTTATTTTATTTTTAGGCTTGCTACGGGTTTCGGATTCGAAAGAATTCCCGTTCCCTAGCGCCGGTCATGACTCCTGTTTTGGGTCATGACAAAGTTGGTATCAGAGCGGAGTTCTGTGTCAAGGCTTAGTTATGTGAGTTGTGGGCCTAGTTTTTGAGTTGTGTTTTCTGTTGAACTACTGCAGTGTATTAGGTTCGAGTATGTCTTGATAAGTATTCCTTGCTGTAGTTTTCAACGTTATTCTTCCGTTGTCTGTTTTGTCTGAATCTTTTCGTTTGTCTTTTCAGTATGAGGAGGCGAGCGCGTGTCGCTCCACCGGTCGTTGAGGCCGAGGATGATGAGTCTTTTCAGGATGAGGTTTTACCTCCTGAGCCGCCAGTTAGGCATAGAGGTCGTGGTAGGGGTAGACCTCGAGGAGCGGCAGGTCGCCGTAGGCAGAGAGAGTTACAGGACGAGGAGCCTGTTGAGCCTGAATTTGATGTTCCTGTTCCTCCTGTTGTTCAGCCTGTTCAGCCTGCCTATCAGCAGGGTATGTCTGACCCTGAGGCGGCTTTGTTCTATGCCCGAGTTGGCAGGATTGTTTTTTATGGTACTTCTGATCCTTTAGATTTTCTGCATGCGATTGAGATGAGGACTCGGACTGCTCATACCGAGTACCAGCGGATCATGATTGTTGAGTTGTCTGTTGAGGGACCAGCCTTGGATTGGTTTATTCAGATGATCCAGCCCTTTATGATGACGATGACCTGGGCTCAATTTCGAGAGCGGTTCTTGAGGAGATTCTGTCCAGAACCTCTTCGTTTGAGTTATCGTCTTCGATTGACCAGTATTTCTCATGGAGATCGATCTGTAGAGGAGTATACCCGAGAGTTTCTTCGTCTGGGTAGATATGCCGAGGATCTGATGCGAGATCAGTATTTCGCAGTTACTACCTACGTTACTGGTTTGGGTTCAGCTTTTGCTGGTATGCCTACAGCAGGTCTTACTCTCGAGTCTGTGATTGAGCTAGCTAAGGAGATTGAGCTGAGGTTAGTTAGGCAGGGAGCGATGCCTGATTATTACCAGTTGGGAGTTCAGTCGAGTGGATTGCAGGCTACTCCATATTCGAGTTTTCATGTTGGTTCGAGTAGTCAGCAGCGAGGTTCGACTCAGCAGAGTCAGAGACAGCAGCAGCGAGTGCATCGGAGCAGTAGACATGGCCGTGGAGGTCAGCGTAGATCGTTTAGATTTGGGTCAGGTGCTTCGAGTAGCAGCAGTGGTCGTAGTTCTGGATCAGCTGCCAGCGTTTGCCAGACTTGTGGTAGAGTCCATCAGGGACCGTGTTATCTGACACCATTGACATGCTTCAGATGCGGGCAGACAGGACATTTTGCCAGATCATGTCCTTATTCTGGGTATCAGCAGCAGCAGATTCCGCGATTCCCACAGCAGTCGATTGCTAGTGCAGCACCCGTGCCATTTCAGTTACCACTAGCCCAGCATCAGAGTTCTACTCAGTTTGTTCCACAGCAGAGTCGTGGTAGAGGTACTAGAGGAAGTGCCAGAGGTGTTGGCTAGGCTTCTACCAGTCAGCAGGGAGGTCGAGGTCAGGCTAGAGTCTTCCATCTGACTCAGCAGGATGCTCAGGCATCTAATGCAGTCGTGGCAGGTATTGTTTCTGTTTGTTACCTGGATGCTTGGCTTTTGTTTGATTCGGGTGCCACACATTCGTTTGTTTCTCCTATTTTTGCTTCTAAATCTTGTTGGCAAGCTTCGAGGATGGCTTTTCCTTTGTCTGTTGCCACTCCTCTGAGCGATTCCTTGGACACCGACATTGTTCTTTCTGGTTGTCCAGTTCTCGTGGGAGATAGAGAATTACCCGCTGATTTGATTTTGTTGGATGTGATGGAGTTTGATGTTATTCTGGGAATGGATTGGTTGTCTCAGCACTTCGCCGTGGTAGATTGCAGGAATAAGGAGGTGACTTTTAGAATTCCTGGTGAAGAAGATTTTAAGTTTGTGGGTGATAGGAGTTTAGCACCTCAGAATCTTATTTCTGCTATTTCAGCTAGGAAGTTATTGAAGAAAGGTTGTCAGGGGTTTTTGGCATTGGTCAGGGATACGTCAGTGGAGAAGTTGTCACTCACAGATGTTCCTGTTGCTTGTGAGTTTCCTGATGTTTTTCCTGAGGAGTTGTCAGGTTTACCACCTCATAGAGAGATTGAGTTCTGTATTGATGTGGTACCAGGTACTACTCCTATATCTATGCCACCCTATCGTATGGCTCCTGCAGAGTTGAGAGAGTTGAAGGAGCAGTTGCAAGAGTTATTGGATAAAGGTTTTATTAGACCTAGTGTTTCTCCTTGGGGTGCACCAGTCTTGTTTATGAAGAAGAAGGATGGTACCCTGAGACTGTGCATTGACTATAGAGAGCTGAATAAGGTGACAGTGAAGAACAAGTATCCTCTCCCGAGGATAGATGATTTGTTTGATCAGCTCCAGGGTGCACAATTCTTTTCTAAGGTTGACTTGAGGTCAGGTTATCATCAGCTGCGGATTAGTGAAGCTGATATTCCTAAGACAGCTTTCCGCACTCGATATGGCCATTATGAGTTTCTGGTGATGTCTATTGGTTTGACTAATGCACCAGCAGCTTTTATGGATCTGATGAATAGGGTATTCAGACCGTATGTGGATCAGTTTGTAGTAGTCTTCATTGATGATATACTAGTATATTCAAGGAGTATGGAAGAGCATGTATATCATTTGAGGATTGTACTACAGACATTGAGAGATCATCAGCTTTATGCTAAATTCTTGAAGTGTGATTTCTGGATGGAGAGTGTTTCTTTTCTTGGACACGTAGTGTCTAAAGAAGGTATTCAGGTTGATCCACAGAAGGTTGAGGCAGTATCTGAATGGCCTAGACCTACTTCTGTTACGGAGATTCGGAGTTTTCTGGGTTTAGCCGGGTATTATAGGCGGTTTGTGCAGGATTTTTCCAGGATAGCAGCCCCTATGACTCGCTTGACTTAGAAGAATGTTAGATTCGAGTGGTCAGAAGCTTGTGAGAATAGTTTTCAGTTGTTGAAAGAGAAGTTGACCACAGCGCCAGTATTAGCTTTGCCTAATAGTGTGGATAAGTTCACAGTTTACTGTGATGCCTCTAGAATTGGTCTTGGTTGTGTGTTGATGCAGAATGGAAGGGTGATAGCCTATGCTTCGAGGCAGTTGAAGAAGCATGAGCAGAACTATCCTACACATGATCTTGAGATGGCTGCAGTGATCTTTGCTTTGAAGATTTGGAGACATTATCTGTACGGGGTGACTTGTGAGATATTTACTGATCACAAGAGACTTAAGTACATTTTTCAGCAGAGAGATTTGAATTTGAGGCAGAGAAGATGGTTGGAACTGTTGAAGGATTATGATTGCGAGATTCTTTACCATCCGGGGTAAAGCTAATGTGGTAGCAGATGCTTTGAGTAGGAAGTCTTCAGGTAGTCTTGCTCACATTGGTGTTGAGAGGAGACCATTGATCCAAGAGTTGCATTTGTTGGTGGATCAAGGTCTGATGATAAAGATTAGTAGATCAGGTGGACTGTTAGCTCAGTTTAAAGTACGATCTGTACTGAGGGATAGGATTAAAGCAGCTCAGAGCCGAGATCCTATTCTGGGAGAGCTTGCAGAGAATGTCAGAGCAGGGAAGTTCACTGATTTCACACTTGATGATGATGGTATGTTGTGGATCAGTGGTAGATTGTGTGTTCCTGATGTGGATGATTTGAGAGAAGAGATTTTAGAGGAAGCACATTCTACAGCCTACAACATTCATCCAGGTGTTACTAAGATGTACCATAGTATCAGAGATCTATACTGGTGGGATGGATTGAAGAAGGATGTCGCTGATTATGTTGCTAAGTGTTTGACGTGTCAACAAGTCAAAGCCGAACATCAGAAGCCTTCTGGGAAGCTTCAGCCTCTTCCTATTCCCGAGTGGAAGTGGGAAAGGATAGCTATGGATTTTGTGGTCGGTTTACCTCGTTCGAAGGATGGATACGATTCCATCTGGGTGATTGTAGACAGATTGACGAAGTCTGCACATTTATTGCCTGTGAAAGCTACATATTCAGTTGCTAGATTGGCGAAGTTGTATGTGAAGCATATTGTGTGCCTTCATGGAGTACCTGTGTCCATTGTGTCAGATAGAGGTTCGATGTTTACTTCTCATTTTTGGCAGAAGTTGCAGGAAGCGATGGGCACTAGGTTGGATTTCAATACTGCTTTTCATCCTCAGACAGATGGCCAGTTTGAGAGGACGATCCAGACACTGGAAGATATGTTGAGGATGTGTGTCTTGGATTTGGGAGGTAGCTGGGATGATCATTTGTCGCTTGTTGAGTTTGCATATAATAACAGCTACCATAGCAGTATTGGCATGGCACCGTATGAGGCTTTGTATGGAAGGAAGTATAGATCCCCGTTGAGTTGGGATGAGATTGGTGAGAGAGCTTTAACTGGACCAGAGATGGTTCAGGATGCTGCAGAGAAAGTCGCCGTGATCAAGTGCAGATTAGAGACTGTAGTTAGCAGACAGAAGAGTTATGCGGATCCTAGGCACAGAGATGTGGAGTTTCAGGTTGGAGATTTTGTTTTTCTGAAAGTATCTCCGATGAAGGGTGTAATGAGATTTGGCAGGAAGGGTAAGTTAGCACCGAGATACATTGGACCGTTTGAGATTCTGGAGAGAGTTGGCACTGTTGCATATCGGTTGGATTTGCCTCCGAGTATGTCACAGGTGCATCCAGTATTTCATATCTCGATGTTGAGGAAGTATATCTCAGACCCTTCGCATGTGTTGCAGCCCGACAGTGTGGAAGTGAGTGAAGATTTGACGTTTGTGGAAGAACTTGTGGCGATCGTTGATTATCAAGTTCGACAGTTGCGATCGAAGCAGATTCCGATGGTCAAGGTTCTGTGGCCTAGCGACAGAGTTGAAGAGCATACGTGGGAGACTGAAGCTGAGATGCGAGCTTCTTACCCGTATCTCTTTCCTTCTTGATCTTGTTTTATGGAATTCGGGGACGAATTCTAGTAAGGGGGGGAGACTGTAATATCCCGTGTTTTTAAAATATTTTTACACAGTACCGGGATATGCAGAGTTAATGATTTCTGTATTTTATATGATATTTTTACAAGTTAATATGTATTTTAGACCTATTTTAATTACGGTGTATTATTTTCAGTGTTTTACGTAAAATTTTCCCGGGACTTGCATTTCCGGAGAAATTTTCACGTAAACAATGTATTATTAATTATTTTAAATGTATTTACGGACTTGCATGAACTCATGCGTATTTTTAAATTATTAAATAAAGCCTGTGTGTATAATTATTTAATTAGGGTTTATTATTATTACCCTAATATTTTATTAAGTATTTATTTGTTTTATTGTTATCTAATTAATTTTATTTAGTATAAATTATTAAAATATTAATATTTTTATGTGTGTGGTGTATATTTGATGTGTGTAATTTAATATTATTTTAATATATAGTATAAAGTATATATATATACATATATTTGTCAAAAATCAAAAAGAATTGGAAAATTACACATTTGCCCCCTCCCTCTCCTTCTTCTCTCCCGATCGCTCACCCTCACTGTGCCTCCCATTCCAGCACGCCGGACCGCCCCTCGCCGCCACCAGCTTCCGCCAACCTCCTTCCCCTTCCTTCCTCTTCCTCTCCGACGTGACCAGGCCGCCGAAAGCCCGCTGGAACGCTCGGAATCCGCCATGGCAGCAAGTTGAGCTTTTTGCCGTCGACGACGATTCCGACCACATTTCGTGCATCGCCGGTCTTCATCGACTCCTTGAGCTCCGGTGATTCCAATTCTAAGCTCCTTTCGGCCTGAAATCAAGTGGATTTTGAGATTTGAGCTAAAACTCAATTCGGTCACATTAGGGTTTTCGATTTGTTTGAGCTTCGAATTGATTGATTCATGGAAACTTCCTTCACAAATGTTGAACCTAGTAGCTTAATCTACATGTATGAATTTTTGTAGAATTTTTGGAGATTGTTTGGATTTTTGGGTATTTTTGAATATTTTAATATTATTTTCTAATTTTCGGAAATTAATTATTTAAATTATGAAATTGGAGTTTATGGTTAAATTGGGTGTTGAAATGAATTATAGGAATTTATTTAGAATTTTTATGAATTTCTAAGTATTTATTTTTAATTATTTGAGTTTATGTGAATTTGAGAAAATTAGGTTAAATGTGTTTTTATTTGAAATTAATTGGTTAATTGAGTTTAATTATTAATATTATTGATAAATATGTTGAGAAAATTAATTTTGGATAATTGTATGATTTTTGGTGAATTTTTGAAGTAATTTAAGTATATTTATATATATAGGGGTATTTTGGTAATTTTACCCTAAATTGGCTAAAAATGTAATTTAATTGGTTTTAATAGTTATTTAAGGTATAAAAATGATTTCTACAAATTATTTGGTATTTTTAACTAATTAAAACTATTTTTCGTGAATTATTTTCAATTATAAATAAAATATACGGTTTTTCAAATAAAATGAATTTTTATCGGTTTTTACTATGTTTTAAGGCTAATTATGTAATTTCTACGTATAAAATATATTTCTGTGATTTAAGGATATTTTTGTTATATCTGGAATTATTTTGTGTTTGTGGACCCCGGTCGGTAGACTGTAGTCTGGAGTCCGACCGAGGGGTTGTGGATTTCTGTTGAGCTTGTATTTCGAAGTGTATTTCTTTGCAGGGTCGGCTCTACTCTTTTGAGTAGAGAGATGTCCGTTTTACAGGGGAGGTTCTGTCGGATTTTTGGTAGAATTCTCGTAAAACGTGATATCCAGTCGAACCCTAAATTCCGATTCTGTGTTTAATACTCTAGATTGAATTCTAGGACTTCTGTTAGGGTTATTCTGATGTCGATTACTTATTTCTTGTTTAGTTGCGCCGAGACCGAGGGCTAGTGGGCCAGGCCCGTCGGACCTGTCTCGTGGAGCGCACTAGGTGAGTTACTGTACTATGTATACATGCTTAGGATGCATGATTTAGAAATATATGTTTTATTTTGATTAAAAATGCATAAACATTATGATTTGTATTTAAGTATATTTTTGGTATATAATAGATTATATACATGTTTTATTAATAAAATATATTTAAGATGTTTTTAAATATATTTCCAACTTAATTTATGATTTGATTGAATTCATTTGACGTATATATACTCGAAATATACCTGGTTTGCGTTTGGTATATTTTCGGTATATATATGGTTTATATTGTTATTTCATTTATATTCATGCATCATTTATTTTTGTGAATGAATGTTTTACATTTAATGATGAAGGATATCGATAGAACGTGCTACCTAGTGGGGAGCACTAGGACCGAGTACGTACCGGTACGCCTATAGCTCTAGGCTATAATACTAAATTATTTGTGGATATTGATTTGATTATGATTATTGATATGTGAGATGTGGTTTGTGGGTGTGATTGCTGGAGCTCAGTTGACCAAGTGTCTCGGGGCCAATCACACTGGCAGTTAGACTGCTGGAGCTCGGTTGACTTAGTGTCTCGGGGCCAGTCTACTGTCCAAATGGATTAAGTGGATATATTTGGACTAAGTGAGCCTGTATGGCTAGAGTGTTGTTTAACACTACTTTCTGAGGTTGCGATATTCTAGGGTTCTATATGATCCTTCATAAACTGTGATTTTCAATAAAATATATAAAATGATTTTATTGCATCTGTGTGCAATTGCCTGTATATATACATATTATATATATACTATTGATTGTATGCATTATCACTTAGTGTGTATGTATATATATTATAGTAATTCACTCAGTGAGGTCTGACTCCCCTCCGTTGACTATTTTTCAGGAGAGTCAACTTCTTCAGACCTCAGTAGCAGGTCGATACGCCGGATTTCTTCCGCCCCGGCTTCTTTATGTAAACTGTCTACTTGAGTCTTATTTATTTTATCTAGACACTGCAGTTGTTGTGAATTAAAGTATTGAATTTCGTGTATTTTATTTTATAGGAGATGTATTATATTGAAACTGGATTTTTATTAAAGAGATTTTATATATGTGATGAGATGAGTTTTGATTTAAATCCAGTTGATATGGGTAATATCATTATATTTATGATTTTTATTTTCCGCTGCATATTATATGGTTATTGTTATTGCATGATTTATTTTATTTTTAGGCTTGCTACGGGTTTCGGATTCGAAAGAATTCCCGTTCCCTAGCGCCGGTCATGACTCCTGTTTTGGGTTGTGACATCGTAGTTCTGGATCAGCGGCC
Organism: Mallotus nudiflorus; assembly: GCA_947683625.1. Lineage (NCBI taxonomy): Eukaryota > Viridiplantae > Streptophyta > Magnoliopsida > Malpighiales > Euphorbiaceae > Mallotus > Mallotus nudiflorus. Next base: position 110,547 of record CANTUR010000862.1, read on the forward strand.
AGTGTTTGTCAGACTTGTGGTAGAGTCCATCAGGGACCATGTTATCTGACACCACTGACATGCTTTAGATGCGGGCAGACAGGACATTTTGCCAGATCGTGTCCTTATTCTGGGTATCAGTAGCAGCAGATTCCGCGATTCCCACAGCAGTCGATTGCTAGTGCTGCACCCATGCCATTTCAGTTACCTCCAGTTCAGCATCAGAGTTCCACTCAGTTTGTTCCACAGTAGAGTCATGGTAGAGGTACTAGAGGAGGTGCCAGAGGTGTTGGCCAGGCTTCTACCAGTCAGCAGGGAGTTCGAGGTCAGGCCAGAGTTTTCCATCTTACTCAGCAGGATGCTCAGGCATCTAATGCAGTCGTGGTAGGTATTGTTTCTATTTATTACCTGGATGCTTGGGTTTTGTTTGATCCGGGTGCCACGCATTCGTTCATTTCTCCCATTTTTGCTTCTAAATCTTGTTGGCAAGCTTCAAGGATGGCTTTTCCTTTATCTGTTGCCACTCCTCTGAGTGATTCCTTGGACACCGATATTGTTCTTTCTGTTTGTCCAGTTCTCGTGGGAGATAGAGAATTACCCGCTGATTTGATCTTGTTGGATGTGATGGAGTTTGATGTTATTTTGGGAATGGATTGGTTATCTCAGCATTATGCCGTGGTAGATTGCAGGAATAAAGAGGTGACCTTCAGAATTCCTAATGAAGTAGATTTTAAGTTTGTGGGTGAAAGGAGTTCAGCACCTCAGAATCTTATTTCTGCTATTACGGCTAGGAAGTTGTTGAAGAAGGGATGTTAGGGATATTTGGCATTGATTAGGGATACTTCAGTGGAGAAGTTGTCACTCACAGATGTTCCTGTTGCTTGTGAGTTTCCTGATGTTTTTCCCGAGGAGTTGCCAGGTTTACCACCTCATAGAGAGATTGAGTTCTGTATAGATGTGGTCCCAGGTACTACTCCTATATCTATGCCACCCTATCGTATGGCTCCTGCAGAGTTGAAAGAGTTGAAGGAGCAGTTGCAAGAGTTATTGGATAAAGGTTTCGTTAGACCTAGTGTTTCTCCTTGGGGTGGACCAGTCCTGTTTGTGAAGAAGAAGGATGGTACCCTGAGACTGTGCATTGACTATAGAGAGCTGAATAAGGTGACAGTAAAGAACAAGTATCCTCTCCCGAGGATAAATGATTTATTTGATCAGCTACAGGGTGCACAGTTCTTTTCTAAGGTTGACTTGAGGTTGGGTTATCATCAGCTGCGTATCAGTGAATCTGATATTCCTAAGACAGCGTTCCGCACTCGATATGGTCATTATGAGTTTCTGATGATGTCTTTTGGTTTGACTAATGCACCAGCAGCTTTTATGGACCTGATGAATAGGGTATTCAGACCGTACATGGATCAGTTTGTGGTAGTCTTCATTGATGATATACTAGTATATTCAAGGAGTATGGAGGAGCATGTATATCATTTGAGGATTGTACTACAGACACTGAGAGATCATAAGCTTTATGCTAAATTCTTGAAGTGTGATTTTTGGATGGAGAGTGTTTCTTTTCTTGGACACGTAGTGTCTAAAGAAGGTATTCAGGTTGATCCACAAAAGGTTGAAGCAGTATCTGAGTGGCCTAGACCTACTTCTGTCATAGAGATTCGAAGTTTTCTGGGTTTAGCCGGGTATTATAGGCGGTTTGTGCAAGATTTTTCTAGAATTGCAGCCCCTATGACTCGCTTGACTCAGAAGAATGTTAGATTCAAGTAACAAAATACACATTTAACTTAAATTTCCAAAATTCACATAAACTAAATAAAATTATATTAATTACACAATCACAAACATTATAAATTAATTTCTAAAATTAATTTCAACCTCTATAAACACTAAAAATCACAATTTCATAATTTTTTTAATTAATTTACAAAAATTAAAAAATATTAATAAAATAATAAAAAATTCACAAAAATCAAAATAAATTCCAAAAAGTCCACAAAAATTCCAAGATGTAGATTAAGCTAAGAGGAGCAACTTTTGTGAAGGAATTTAGCTTGAATCTCTAAGTTCGAAGTTCACAAAATTAAAGAAACAAAAATGGCTGAATTGAACAAATTGCTCACCACCAAAATTTAAGCCAAACCAAGTGAAACCAAGCTTAGAAATGCACTCACACTCAAGGAAGAGAATGAGACCGACGGTGTCCAATTTGGTGGCCGGAATCAAGGTGAACAGCGGTGAAGTCAAATTTCGGCTTCTTGACCAAAATCAAGTCGAACGACGCTAGAGAAGGGTCCTGCTGGCGACAGAACAAGCTAGAAATGGTGGTGGCACACTGAGAGGCACACCGACGATAGGTGGCCGGCATTGCAGAGGGAGGAGAGTGAGGGGGAAGGGTAGATTTTGTAATTATTTAGGTTTATATATATATATATATATATATATATATATATATATATATATATATCTATGTATGTATGTATGCATGTATATGTATATATTAATATACAAAATTTTAATTATGCATGAAACCATGCAATTGAATAAAATAAACTAAAATTAATCAATAAATTATTATTTAAATATTATTTCCCAAAATAATAGGTCTCAGAAAATTTTTACATAGAAAACTTTAAATAACTGAAAATAACATTAATTGTTAACAAAATAATTAAATAGTCAAATATATATATATATATATTAAAATTATTAATACTGTTTATCCCGATATAGTATAAAAATATTTAAAAACATCGGGTTATTACATATATATACAGGCAAATACACACAGATACTTAAATCACTTTATATATAATATTGAAAAATATCAATTTATGAAGGATCAAATAGAACCCTAAATGATCACAACCTTAAATAATAATAGACAACACTCTAGCCATATAGGCTCACTTATTCCATTTGGACAGTAGACTGGCCCCGAGACACTAAGTCAACTGAGCTCCAGCAGTCTGACTGTCAGTGTGATTGGCCCCGAGACACTTAGTCAACCGAGCTCCGGCAATCACACTCTCAAATCACATCTCACATCAATCAAGTCATAATCCACAATTAGGTTAGTAATTTAACCTAAATTCTATTGTTGTATCGGTATGTACTCAGTCCTAGTGCTACCCACTAAGTAGCACATTTTCTCGATATCCTTTATTAAAATAAACTCATACATTCGTAAAATAAATGATGCATGATATTAATTTAAATGGCAATATAAACCATATATATATTAGAAATATACCAAAAATAAACTAAGTATATTTCGAGTATACATATGTCAGATAAATTCAATTCAATTATAAAATAAACCAAAAATAAACCATATATATACTTAAAAACAATTTAGGTATAAATCAAGAATAAAACATGCATTTATTTTAAGGTATACTAAAAATATACGTAAAATATACTAATCATTTACTAAAGTAGTTTATGCATAAATCATGCAATTAAAACATATATTTTTAAAACATGCAACCTAAATACACGTATATATAAAATAACAACTCATAGTTGTGTGCTCCACGAGACGGGTCCGACGGGCCTGGTCCACTAAGCCTCGGTCTCGGTGCAACTAAACAATCAAATCACAACATGAAATCAGAACAAATCTAACTTAACTTCTAAAGACTCGATCTAGAATTACAAAATACATATAGATATAGAATCAGACCTGATGTCACATTTTACGAGAATTCTATCAAAAATTTGGCAGAACCTCCTTTGTAAAATGGACATCTCTCTACCTAAAAAGTAGAGCCAAAAAAAAACTCTTTGAATATAGAATCCTCGAAACCCCTCGGTTGGACTACAAACTGCAATTCTATCACAACCCAAAATAGGGGCCATGACCGGCGCTAGGGAATGGGAATTCTTTCGAATCCGAAACCCGTAGCAAGCCTTAAAAATAAAAGCATGCAATATATATTAAATTAAATTAAATATTATATAGTGGAATTAAATCTCAAAAGTGAAATAATAATTCATCAACTCATTTGATAACATAAAATCCAACTTATATATATAAAATCTTTCAATACAAATTTTCGATTCAAACTTTTGAAATTTAAATCTCATACATATATAATACATACAACTCATTGAAACAACTACTGTAGTGTCTAGAATACAAATAAAATTCAGGTAAGCAGTTTACATAATAAAGTCGGGGCAGAAGAAATCCGGCATAAAGGCCTACTGCTGAGGTCTGAGGACGAAGACTCCCTTGAAATAATATCAATAGAGGGGAGTCAGACCTCACTGAGTGAATTGTTATAATATATATACATGCATAACTAAATGTCAAATGCAGGCACTCAACAGAATATATATAATAAGTATATATGCAGGCAAATACACAAAGATGCTGGAATCACTTTATATAATACTACAAATTATTAGTTTATGAAGGATCAAATAGAACCTTAAATGATCGCAACCTTAAATAGTGTTAGACAACACTCTAGCCATACAGGCTCACTTATTCCAAATAAATTCACTTGTTCCATTTGGAAAGTAGACTAGCCCTGAGACACTAAGTCAACCGAGCTACAGCAGTCTAACTGTCAGTGTGATTGGCCTCGAGACACTTGGTCAATCGAGCTCCAGCAATCACACTCTCAAATAACATCTCACATTAATCAGATCAATCAACAAGTCATAATCCACCAATACGTTAGTGATTTAACCTAAATTCTATCGTCGTATCGGTACGTACTCAGTCTTAATGCTGCCCACTAGGTAGCACGTTCTATTGATATCCTTCATTTAAAACAAACTCATACATTCGTAAATAAATAATGCATGACATTAACTTAAATGGCAATATAATTCATATATATACCAGAAATATACCAAAAATAAACCAAGTATATTTCGAGTATATGTATGTCAAACAAATATAGTTCAATTATAAAATAAACCAAAAATAAACCATATATATATTTAAAAACAACTTAGGTATAAATTAAAGGTAAAACATGCATTTAATTCAAGATATATAAAAAATATACTAAAAATATACCTAAAATATACTTAAGCATTTATTAAATCATTTATGCATAATTCATACAATTAAAACATACATTTCCAAAAACATGCAACCTAAATACACGTATATATAAAATAACAACTCACAGTTATGTGCTCCACGAGACGGATATGACGGGCCTGGTCCACTAGGCCTCAGTCTCAACGTAATTAACAAATAAAATATTAACACGAAATTAGAATAAATCTAACTTAATTTCTAAAAACTCGATCTAGAATTGTAGACACAGACAAGGAATAAGAATTTGACCGAATGTCACATTTTATAAGAATTCTATAAAAAATTCGGCAGAACCTCCTCTGTAAAACAGATTTCTCTCTACTCAGAAGGTAGAGCTGGTCCTGCAAGAAAACACACTTCAAATACAAATATCCACATCACTCCTCGGTTGGATTCCTAAACTACAATTCAACCGACCAAGGTTCACAATTTGCAAGATATGCACAAAATACATAAAAATTCCAAAAATACCGTTTATATACCAAAATATATAAATTTAGATATTAAAACACTAAAAATAATTATTATACCGATTTTTACTTAAAAACCCTAATATTAATATAATATTATTAAAAATCAATAATTCTTGATAAATTCACAAATATTAACAGAAATTCATTTAATAAATCCAAATTACTTAATTAGCCCAAAAACATATTAAAAATCACTAAAAACTCATTTATTTACAAAAATAGTATATTATATATAATTTGAAAATAAGTTTCAAAAAATAGTTTTAATTAGTTAAAAATATTAAATAATTTGTAAAAATCATTTTTATACCTCAAATAATTATTAAAACCAATTAAACTTAATATTCAACTAAAATTACTACTAAATTACCAAAATACCCCTAATATATAATAATTCACATAATATACTATAATTATTCAAAAATTCACTAAAAATTATATAATTGCTCTAAAATTATTTTCTTAACATATAATTCAATAAAATCAATAATTATACTCAATTAACCAATTAATTTTAACAAAATACACATTTAACCTAAATTTCCAAAATTCACATAAACTAAATAAAATTATATTAATTACACAAAAATCAAAAAATCATAAATTAAATTCTAAAACTAATTTCAACCTCTATAAAAACCAAAAATCACAATTTCATGATTTATTTAATTAATTTACGAAAATTAGAAAATATTAATAAAATAATAAAAAATTCACAAAAATCAAAATAAATTCCAAAAATTCCACAAAAATTCGAGGATGTAGATTGAGCTAAGATAAGAAACTTTTGTGAAGGAATTTAGCTTGAATCACTAAGATCGAATTTCAAAAAAATTAAGAAACTCAAATGGCCGGAAATGAAATCAAGCTCAAATCCTTACCAAATCGAGTTTTCAAGCTAAAGGAAGCTTGGAATTGGCTTCTATGGAGTTCTAGGAGCTTAATGGCAATGAAATCACTGGATGTGGTGACCGAAAAGTGGTTAAACAGAGGTGAGGTCACTTTCTACAAATTCCGGCTTCATAGGTTGCAGACGACGTCGGAGAAGCTGTCTAAGGTGGTGAAGCTGCTGGAGACGATGGTGGCATGCCGACAGGCACTCTGACGGCCTCTGAATAGCGTTGCAGCGATGAGGGGTGAGGGGAGGGGGCGTCGGGGGTTGAAGAGAGGAGGGAGGGGTAGGTTTTGTAATATATATATATATATATATATAACACATAATAATATATAATAAAAACAAAAATATAAAATATACATAGGTTTTGAATATTAACCCAAATATTCATAATAATATATATATGCATGTATGTGTATATATTAATATTCAAATTTCTAATTATGCATGAAACCATGCAATTTAAGAAAATGAACTTACATTAATAAATAAATTATTATTTAGGTATTATTTTCCCAAAAATATAGGTTTCGGAAAAATTTTATGTAGAAAACTTAGAATAATTTAAAAATAACTTTAATTGTTAACAAAATAATTAGATAGTCAAATATATATATATTAAAATTATTAATACTGCATATCCCGATACAGTATAAAATTATTTAAACATCTGGTTATTACAAATTCCTACTGACTGAGGTTCATAATTCTCAAGATATACACAAAATATATTAAAATTCCATAAATACTAAAAATACCCTTTATATACCAAAATATAACAATTTAAATATTTAAACACTAAAAATAATTATTTAACTAACAATTACTTAAAAACCCTAATATTAATATAATATTATTAGAAATCGATAAATAACTCATTAAATTCACAAATATTAATAAAAATTCATTTTATAAATCCAAATTACTTAATTAGCCCAAAAACATATTAAAAATTACTAAAAACCCATTTATTTACAAAAATAGTGTATTATATATAATTTGAAAATAATTTTCAAAAAATAGTTTTAATTAGTTAAAATTAGTAAATAATTTTTAAAAATCATTTATATACCTCAAATAATTATTAAAACCAATTTAACTTAATATTCAACTAAAATTTCTACCAAATTACCAAAATACCCCTAATATATAAAAATTTACATAATATACTATAATTACTTAAAAATTCAATAAAAATTATATAATTACTCTAAAATTATTTTCTCAACATATAATTCAATGAAATCAACAATTATACTCCATTAACCAATTAATTTTAACAAAATACATATATAACCTATATTTCTAAAATTCACATAAACTAAATAAAATTATATTAATCACAAAAAAATCACAAAAATTATAAATTAAATTCTATAATTATTCTCAACCACCATAAACACTAAAAATCAAAATTTCACAATTTATTTAATTAATTTACGAAAATTAGAAAATAATAATAAAATAATAAAAAATTCACAAAAATCAAAATAAATTCCAAAAATTCCAAAAAAATTTCAGAGTGTAGATTGAACTAGTATAATAAAATTTTGTGAAGGAATCAAGCTTGAATATCAAAAATTGAAGTTTAAAAAAATCAAGAAATAAAAGAGGCCAAAATTGAAATCAAGCTCAAATCCTTACCAAATCGAGTTTTCAAGCTAAAGGAAGCTTGGAATCGACTTCTATGGAGTTCTTAGAGCTCAGCGGCACCAAAATCACCAGATTTGGTAATCAAAAAGTGGATGAACGACGAAGAGGACAGTTTTGGCAATTTCCAACTTCACAAGTGCAAACAGCGCTATAAAGGACGGTGGAAGGTAGCGGAGCTGCTGAAGAAGACGGTGGCACGCCGGGAGGCACTCTGACGGCCTCTGATTGGTGTTGCAAATGGTGGAAGGGGATAAAGGGGCGTCGAGCGTCGGGGGTGGGGGTGGGGGTGAGGGAGATGAGTGTTTTATTATATATATATGTAATATCCCAAGTTTTTAAATATTATTATACTGCATCGTGATATGCAGTGTTAATAATTTTTGTATATATTTATGACATTTTTAAGAGTTGTTATTTGTTTAAAGCTAATTTTAATTATTTTATATTATTTTAAGTACTTTACGTAAAATTTTCCCGAAAATTGTATTTTCGGGGAAATTGACATGTAAATAATTTAATATTAATTATTTTGACTAGTTTTACGAATTTGCATGAACTCATATGTGATTTTTAAGTGCTAAATAAAATGTATATGTGTGTATTTATTTAAATTAATTAGAGCTTAATTAATTTCCTTAATTTTATTATTTAATTTTTGTATTAATTAATTAATTTTAAGTGTATAAATTATTAAATATATTCAAATATTTATATGGTGAGTATTATTTGTGTGTGGGAATATATATATTACTATAATATAGTGTGGACATATATATATATACAAATATACATAATTTTTAATCAAAATTACAAAGTTTACAAAAATTATGAAATTGTCATTCTGCCTTCTTCCTTCCTCCTGACCATTTCTTCCTCAACTCCAGCCACTACAAGTCTGTTCCTTCACTGTCACTATGCTTTCCGGTGTGCCACCTTCCCTTCCAACCATTCCCGACATCCCAAGCTCCCATTTCCAGCGTTGTTTGGTCGGATTTTCATCAAGAGGCAGAAAGTTGCTCCTAACTTCGATCAAGCACTTTCCGGCCACCAAATTCGATGTCGTTGGTCTCTATCTTCTCCTTGAGCTCTGGTGAGTGTGATTCCAAGCTTTTTTTCACTTGATTTGGTCTAGAATTGCTTAGGTTTCAATTTCTTCAATTCAACCATTTTGGATTTCAAATTTTTTTTAGCTTCAATTTGGTTAATTCATGAAAACTTCCTTCACAAACTTTGTTCCTAGAAGCTTGATCTACATGTTGAAATTTTTTTAGAATTTTTGGAATTTATTTTTGTAATATCCCGTATTTTTAAATATTTTAATACTGCATCGAAATATGCAGTGTTAATAATTTTTGTATATATTTTTGATATTTTATGAGTTGCTATTTAATTAAAATTGATTTTTAATTGTTTATTATTATTTTAAGTGCTTTACGTAAAATTTTCCTGGGACTTGCATTTTCGGGGAAATTGATACGTAAACTATTTATATTTAATTATTTTAAATGAATTTCCATAATTGCATGAACTCATACATATTTTTAAAATACTAAATAAAGCCTATGTGTGTATATATTTATTTAATTAGGGTTTAGTTTATTACCCTCATATTTTATTATTTATTTATTTGATTTATTGTTATTTAATTATTTTCATGTAGTATATAAATTATTAAAAAATTTAATTGTGTGGTGTGTGATTTTTTCAAGTATTTTATTAATATACCATATTATAATATATATACATATATTTTTATATTATTTTTCTTTTTCTTTTTTCTTTTTCTTTTTCTTTCTTTCTTTTTCTTTTCTTTTCCTTTTGGTTTCTTCTTCTTCCCCGACAACTCACTCCCTCTCACCCTCACCGTCCAATCACCGACTGTTAGTGTGCCTTCCCCTGTGTGTCACCGTTCTCCTCCGCTGCCTTGCCGTCCCAGCCGTCTTCTCCGGCAACGGCTTGCTCATTTTCTGCCATTTTTGGCTGAACCACCAAGCTTCAACGTTTCTTCCTCCTCCGGCCACCAAATTTTGCATTTTCGGTGTCTTTCGACTCCTCTAGCAACAGTAATCTTGATTCTAGCTTTGGTTTGAGCTCAAATTCCCTTGAATTCCTTGTTTTTCAATTTTTTTTCATTTTGACTGAATTAGGTTTTTGATTTTTTTTTTGAAAATTTCTTGCTGATTCATGAAAAGTCCCTTAACAAATGTTGTTCCCCTTAGCTTAATCCACATTTTTGAATTTTTGTAGAATTTTTGGGAATTATTTTGATTTTTTGGTATTTTTGAATATTTTAATATTATTTTCTAATTTTCGAAAATTGATTAAATAAATTATGAAATTGTGTTTTATGATAAATAAAGGTGTTGAAATGAATTATAGGAATTTATTTGGAATTTTTATGAATTTTTATGTATTTATTTTGAATTTAATTAGTTTTATGTAATTTTGGAAAATTAGGTTAATTATGTTTTCAATTGAATTTAATTGGTTAATTGAGTTTAATTATTAATATTATTGATAAAAATGTTGTGAAAATTAATTTTGGATAATTATACTATTTTTGGTGAATTTTTGAAGTAATTTTAGCATATTTCTATATATAGGGGTATTTTGGTAATTTTACATGAAATTGACTAAAAATATAATTAAATTGGTTTTAATAGTTATTTAAGGTATAAAAATGATTTCTACAAATTATTTAGCATTTTTAACTAATTAAAACTAATTTTTGTGAATTATTTTCAATTATATATATAATATACGATTTTACTAATAAAATGAGTTTTTATCGATTTTTACTGTGTTTTAAGGCTAATTATGTAATTTCTATTTATAAAATGAATTTCTATGTTATAAGGGTATTTTAGGTAATTTTGAAATTGTTCCGTGATTTGTGGACCCCGGTCGGTAGACTGTAGTTTGGAGTCCAATCGAGGGGTTGTGGATGAGTTGTTATGCCTGTTTTTCGAAGTGTGTTTCTTTGTAGGGTCGGCTCTACTCTTTGAGTAGAGAGATGTCCATTTTACAGGGGAGGTTCTGCCAAATTTTTGGTAGAATTCTCATAAAACGTGATGTCCGGTCGAACCCTTATTCTGTTTCTGTGTCTAATATTCTAGATCGAGTTTCTAGGATTTCCTGTTAGGATTATTCTGATGTCTGTTGTTTATTGTTTGTTTAGTTGCGCCGAGACCGAGGCCTAGTGGACCAGGCCCGTCGGATCCATCTCGAGGAGCGCACTAAGTGTGAGTTACTATTTTATATATATGTGTTTAGGGTGCATGATTTAGAAATGTATGTTTTATTTTAATTAAATATGCATAAATAATTTGATTAGTATTTAAGTTTATTTTCAGTTTATATTAAATTATATGCATGTTTTATTAATAAATCATATTTAAATATATTTCTAGCTTAATTTGTAATTTGATTGGATTTATTTGACGTATATATACTCGAAATATACCTGGTTTACTTTTGGTATATTTCCAGTATATATATGGTTTATATTGTTATTTTATTTAAATTCATACATCATTTATTTGTGAATGAATGTTTTATATTTATTAATGAAGGATATCAATAGAACGTGCTACCTAGTGGGCAGCACTAGGACCGAGTACGTACCGGTACGCTTATAGCATTTAGGCTATATTACTAACCATTTGTGGACATTGATAGAATTTGATTATTTGATGTGTGAGATATGATTTGGGACTATGATTGCTGGAGCTCGGTTGACCAAGTGTCTCGGGGCCAATCACACTAATAGTCAGACTGCTGGAGCTCGGTTGACTTAGTGTCTCAGGGCCAGTCTACTATCTAAATGGAATAAGTGAATATAATTGGAATAAGTGAATATATTTGGAATAAGTGAGCCTGTATGGCTAGAGTGTTGTCTAACACTGTTTTGAGGTTACGATATTCTAGGGTTCTATTTGATCCTTCATGAACTGTGATTTTCAATAAAAATATATAAAAATGATTTTGTTGCATCTGTGTGTATTTGCCTGTATATATACATATTAGATATATACTGATGATTGTATACATTGTCATTTAGTATGCATGTATATATATTATAGTAATTCACTCAGTGAAGTCTAACTCCCCTCTGTTGACCATTTTTCAGGAGAGTCATCTTCATCAGACCTCAGTAGCAAGCCTGTACGCCGGATTTCTTCCGCCCCAGCTTCTTTATGTAAACTGCTTATCTGAGTCTTGAGTTTTATTTTATCTAGACACTGCAGTAGTCATTAAATTGTTAATGAGATGTTGCATTATATTTGAACTAGATTTGTATTAAAGGAGTTTATATATGTGATGATGAGGATTTGATTTAAAATAAAGTTGGTGGATATTATTTTGATATTTATGATTTTATTCCGCTGCATAGTATTTTATTTAACTGTGATATTATTATTATTGCATGTTTATTTTATTTTAGGCTTGCTACGGGTTCCGGATTTGAAAGAATTCCCATTCCCTAGCACCGATCATGGCCCCTGTTTTGGGTCGTGACAAATTTGATTTTTGTGAATTTTTTATTATTTTATTAATATTTTCTAATTTTTGAAATTTAATTAATTAAATTATGAAATTGTGTTTTATGGTGATTATAGGAGTTGAAATGAATTATAGAAATTTATTTGTAATTTTTGTGAATTTTTATATATTTATTTGGAATTTATTAAGTTTATGTAATTTTGAAAAATAGGGTTAATTATGTGTTTAATTGAAATAAATTGGTAAATTGAGTATATTCACTGATATTATTGAATTATATGTTGAGAAATTAATTTTTTAGTAATTATTTTTGGAAAATTTTTGAACATTTATAGTGAATATATATATATAGTGGTATTTTGGTAATTTTACACTAAATTGGCTAAAAATATAATTAAATTAGTTTTAATAATTATTTGAGCTATAAAAATGATTTCTGCAAATTTTTAGTATTTTAACTAATTAAAACTATTTTTCGTAAATTATTTTTAAATTATATATATTATACGATTTTTCTAAATAAATGAGTTTTTATCGGTTTTTAACGTGTTTTAGGGTTAATTACATAATTTGGATTTATAAAGTGTATTTTTATTATATAAGGGTATTTTCGATATTTTGTTAATTATTCTGTGAATTGTGAACCTTGGTCGGTGAATTGTAATTTGGAGTCCGACCGAGGGATTGTGATTGTGAATTTGGTGTTATTCCGAAGTGTATTTCTTTGCAGGACCGGCTCTACTCTTTGAGTAGAGAGATGTCCGTTTTACAGGGGAGGTTCTATCGGATTTTTGATAGAATTCTCGTAAAACATGATGTCCGATCAAATCCCTATTCTAATTCTATGTCTAAAATTCTAGATCGAGTCTTTAGAATTTCTGTTAAATTTATTTTGATTCATGTTGTCATTTGTTTGTTTAGTTGCGCTGAGACCGAGGCCTAACGAATCAGGCCCGCTGAGTTTGTCTCGTGGAGCGCTAACATGTGAGTTATTATACTGTATATATATATGCATTGCATATAGGATGCATGACTTAAGATTTTTATTTTCATTATATGTTTAAACAATAATTTAATTATAATATGATTTGATATATTTTCGGTTTATTTTTAGTATATCTTGATATATAAATATTTGTATATTTTCTATATACATTTAGAGTTTATTTTTTATATATGTATGTTAGATATTTAGGTTTATGTTTGTTATAATTTAATATTTATACATGATTTAAATGTGCATCGAACCATAATTATTTTATTAAATGATTAATATAATTTAGATTTATTCTTAAATAATTGCATGCTATATTATAAACCTACACTTAAATATTTTTTTAAGTTTATTTTTGGTATATTTTTTATTTATTTCCAAACAAATACATGTTTTATTATTAAATTAAACCTAACACATTAGTGGTATATTTAGGGTTTATTTTTTTGATATATGCAAGCTAGATAATTAGGTTTATTTTTAGTATATTTGTGAATATATGTTAAACCTAAACACATATTTAAATGAACAGTTATACATAAATGTTTTATTAAATGATTTGTGTACTTAGGGCATATCTTTTGTATATTTAAGTATATTTTTAAGAAAATGCATGTTATATTATTGTTATACATTTAAATTATTTTTAACAATATTAATGATTTATCTTTAGTTTATTTAATATTTTATTTGACATATATGTATATATATACGTGAAATATATTATGTATATTTTAGGTGTATATATATATATATATATATATATATATATGGTTGGTTTTACTATTATGAATATTGTTCTACATTAATTATTTTCCAAATGAATGATTTATTCTAAGTGAAGGATATCAATAGAACGTGCTTCCTAGTGGGCAACACTAGGGCCATGTACGTACCGGTGCGAAAGAATAGGGTTGAGTGAGAGTTAATTTTGGGTGATTATAATTGATTTACTTGATTTGACTAAGATTAATGGTATGTTAGATAGTGTGATTATAGGGCCAATCACACTGACAGTCAGACTGCTGGAGCTCGGTTGTGTCACGACCCAAACCAGGGGCCATGACCAGTGCTAGGGAACATGAATTCTTTTGAATCCGGAACCTGTAGCAAGCCTAAAAATAAAATAAACATGCAATAATAATAATAACCACACTTAATGTAGCGGAAATAAAATCATAAATATCAAAATAATGATCCACCACGGGATTTAAATCAATTTCTCATCTCATATATAAATAAACTCTTTAATACAAGTTTCAGTTCAAATTCTTACAGTACATATCTCATATAGATACAATACACCACATCTCCGAAACAACCATAACTACTGCAGTGTCTAGATCATAAAATAAAACTCAATACTCAGATAAGCAGTTTACACAAAGAAGCCGGGGCAGAAGAAATCCGGCGTACAGGCCTGCTACTGAGGTCTGAGGAAGATGACTCTCCTGAAAAATGTTCAACAGAGGGGAGTCAAACCTTACTGAGTGAATTACTATAATATATATACATGCATACTAAATGTCAATGCACACAATCAAAAGTATATATAATATGTATATATACAAGCAAATACACGCAGATGCAATAAATTCATTTTATATATTTTTATTGAAAATCACAGTTCATGAAGGATCAAATAGAACCCTAGAATATCGCAACCTCAAAACAGTGTTAGACAACACTCTAGCCATACAGGCTCACTTATTCCAATATATTCACTTATTCCATTTGGACAGTAGACTGGCCCCGAGACACTAAGTCAACCGAGCTCCAGCAGTCTGACTGTCAGTGTGATTGGCCCCGAGACACTTAGTCAACTGAGCTCCAGCAATCACACTCCCAAATCACATCACACATCAGATAAATCAATTCCAATCAATATCCTCAAACTGGTTAGTAATATAGCCTAAATGCTATAAGTGTATCGGTACGTACTCGGTCCTAGTGCTGCCCACTAGGTATCAGGTTCTATCGATATCCTTCATTTAATAAATAAACATACATTTATAAAAAGTAAATGATGCATGAATTGAATAAAACAACAACATAAACCATATATATACTAGAAATATACCAAAAATAAATCAGGTATATTTCGAGTATATATACGTCAAATAAATCCAATATAATAACAAAATAAGCTAGAAATATATTCAAAACCATTTTAAGCATAATTTATTAATAAAACATGCATATAATTTGAAAACATACCAATTATAAACTAAAGATAAACTTAAATACCAAATGAACTATTTATGCATAATTAATCAAAATAACATACATTTCTAAATCATGCACCCTAAAGCATATATATATAGAATAGTAACTCACACTTAGTGCGCTCCTCGAGATAGGTCCGACGGGCCTAGTCCACTAGGCCTCGGTCTCGGCGCAACTAAACAAACAATAAATAACAGACATCAGAATAAACCTAACATAAAATCCTAGAAACTCGATCTAGAAAATTAGACACAAAAACAAAATTAGGGTTCGACCGGACATCACGTTTTACGAGAATTCTACTGAAAATTCGGCAGAACGTCCTTTGTAAAATGGACATTTCTCTACTTAAAGAGTAGAGCCGACCCTGCAAAGAAACACACTTCGAACAACAAACATAGAAACATATCCACAACCCCTCGGTCGGACTCCAAACTACAGTCTACCGATCGGGGTCCACAATTCACAGAATAATTATAAAATACCAAAAATACCCTTATATCACATAAATACATTTAATAAGTAGAAATTACGTAATTAACCTTAAAACACAGTAAAAACCGATAAAAACTCATTTTATTAGTAAAATCGTATATTATATATATAATTGAAAATAATTTATGAAAAATAGTTTTAATTAGTTAAAAATACTAAATAATTTGTAGAAATCATTTTTATACCTTAAATAACTATTAAAACCAATTTAATTACATTTTTAGTCAATTTAGGATAAAATTACCAAAATACCCCTATATATATAAATATACTAAAATTACTCCAAAAATTCACCAAATATAGTATAATTATCCAAAAATTAATTTTCTCAACATATTAATCAATAATATCAATAATTAAACTCAATTAACTAATTAATTTCAATTAAAAACACAATTAACCCTATTTTCCAAAAATTACATAAACTAATTAAATTCAAAATAAAAACATAGAAATTCATAAAAATTCCAAATAAATTTCTATAATTCATTTCAACACCTATAATTATCATAAAACACAATTTCATAATTTAATTAATTAATTTTCGAAAATTAGAAAATAATATTAAAATATTCAAAAATACCCAAAAATTAAAATAATCTCCCAAAATTCTAAAAAAATTCAAAAATGTAGATTAAGCTACTAGGATCAACATTTGTGAAGGAATTTTTCATGAATCAATCAAATTGAAGTTCAAAAAAATCAAGAACCCTAATAGGCCGAAATTGAAAAATCAAAACCTAAGCAAATCAAGACCATTTTAAGTGAAACAAAGCTTGGAATCACACTCACCGGAGCTCAAGGAGAAGAAAGAGACCGGCGGTGTCGAAAACGGTGGCCGAAAACGTCGTGAACGACGTTAGCTTCCACTCTCGGCTTTTCGGCCAAAAACGACTTCCAGACGCCGGAAACAGCTACAACAGGTGGCGGGGAAGGCTGAGGAAGGAGGTGGCATGCCAGGAGGCACAACAACGGCAAGGAAATGGACGGCAAGCGGCGGAACGGTGATGGGGAACGGTCGGGAGGGAGGAGGAAGAAGAATGGCAATCTTGTAAATAAACTAAACTTTAATTTTTGTTTTAATATTAAATGTATATATGTATATATATATACTTTACACTATATATTAAAATAATATAAAATCACACACATTAAATATACACCACACACATATAATTTAATATTTTAAAATTTAATACTACATAAAAATAATTAAATAATAATAAAACTAATTAATAAATAATAAAATATTAGGGTAATTAATTAAACCCTAATTAAATAAATACACACATATATATTTTATTTAGTACTTTTTAAAAAAATATATGAGTTCATGCAAGTTTGTAAATCTATTTAAAGTAATTAATAATAAATAATTTACGTGAAAATTTCCCCGAAAATAGTATTCTCGGGAAAATTTTACGTAAAGCACTTAAAATAATATACAATAATTGAAATAGGTTTTAAATACATATCAACTTGTAAAAATATCATAATATATATACAAAAATTATTAACACTGCATATCCCGATGAAATATTAAAACATTTAAAAACACGGGATATTACAAGTTGACTTAGTGTCTCGGGGCCAGTCTACTGTCCATAAGTGGATTGAATGATCTATTGGGTTGATTGAGATGTGAGGTGATAGATAGTGTGATTGCTGGAGCTCGATTGACCAAGTGTCTCGGGGCCAATCACACTGACAGCCAGACTGCTAGAACTCAGTCGACTTAGTGTCTCGGGGCCAATCTACTGTCCAGTTTGGAATAAGTGTTCTATTTAGAATCAAGTGAGCCTGTATGGCTAGAGTGATGATGGGGTTGATTGAGGATTGCTATTATTAGGGTTCTATGGATCCTTCATGAATTAAAACAAACGTTTTCTACATTTTGTATATTTATAAAAGTAGAGTTTGGCATTCATGTGAATTGTGTGTATATACATATATATATAATGATGCCTGATTATTATGGTTTAGATTGCATGTATATATAGTATAATAATTCACTCAGTGAGGTTTGACCCCCCTTAATTATTTTTTTCAGGAGATCCTTTATTGTCAGACCTTAGTCGTAGAGTTCCTCACCGATGTTCTTCAGTCCCGACTATTTTATATAATGTAAAAATTTAAACTTCTGATTTGTATTCTAGAAACTACAGTAGTTATGTTATTATGTCTGAGGAGTATTATTTTGTGGTGGATATTTAATATTCTGAGAATTTGTATTTGATTACTATATGATGATGTATTCATTGAGGAGGATTTGAAGTATTTATATTATATATTGATTCGAAATATTTTAATTCTGTCATATTTTTATTTAATTATTGCATGATTTTATTTTCTAAGGCTTGCTATGGGTTCCGGATTCGAAAGAATTCCCGTTCCCTAGCGCCGGTCATGACTCCTAGTTTGGGTCATGACAATATATATATATATATATATATATATATATTAAAACTTTAACTTTAACTTTAATAGTTTAATCAAATAATAATATGTATATATATACACATTAACACACACCACACAATATACATATGTAAAATAACCCTAATAATTATAATAATATATAAATGCATGTATATGTATATATATTAATATAAAAGATATTAATCATGCATGAAACCATGCAATTTAATAAAATAAAATAACATTAATCAATAAAATATTATTTCCCAAAATAATAGATTTCGGGAAAAATTTTATGTGGAAAACTTTAAATAAATGTAAATAACATTAATTATTAACAAAATACTTAAATAGTCAAATATATATTAAAATTATTAATACTGCATATCCCGATACAATATAAAAATATTTAAAAACTCAAGTTATTATAGACACTAAGTCAACCGAGCTCTAACCACACTATTCAATCACATCAATTTCAAATCAATCAGTCAATCATATATCACCTCAAGTGATTCATAACTCAACTCTAAATCTATCTCACTGGTACGTACATGGTCCTAGTGCTGCCCACTAGATAGCACGTTCTATTGATATCCTTCAATTAAAATTAAACATACATATAGGAAAATAAATAATGCATAATAACATTCATAAAAATGAAATAAACCATATATATACCAGAAATATACCTAAAATAAACTAAGTATATTTCAAGTATATATATGTTAAACAAATTCGAAATCAACCAAAAAAATATGTCAAATAAAGACCAATAATATACTAAAAACATGCTAAGTATATATCGAAAATATGACATCTATTTATTTTAAAATGTACTAAAAATATACCTAACATGTACTAAACATTTAATAAAATAATTCATGAATAAATACATATTAAAGCATGTATCCTAATGCGATGTATATATAAGACAACAACTCACAAGTTTGCACTCCTTAAGACTAGCTCGATGGGCCCGGTCCAATAGGACTCGGTCTCGGTGCAACTAGAAAAAATAAAAATAATAATAACAATCAGAATAAATCTAACTTTTACTTCTGAAGAGACTCGATATAGGAATACAAAACTCAGATGAAACACAAAAACTCAAAATCGACCCAACATCACGTTTTACGAGAATTTTATAAAAAATTCAACAGAACCTCCTCTGTAAAACAAACATCTCTCTATTAAAAAGTAAAGTCAATCCAATAAGAAAAACACACTTCTAACACATAACACTCAACACCTCCGGTAACCGAGGTTCACAAATTCACCAAAAATCAAATAATATAATAAATATATTAAAAATCAATAAATTTCATAAATATCATCAAAATATATTATGTTTAAATAAACACCAAATAGCCCAAATATATAATAAAAATAATTAAAAACCCATTTAATCATCAAAATAGTAAATAATATATTGTTTAAAAATAATTTTTGAAAATTAGTATTAATTAGTTAAAAATAGTAAATAATTTATAAAAATAATTTTAATATCCTATAAAATCATATAAAATATATTATTTAACTATAATTCCACAAAAACCCACAATTAACCTATATATTAAAAAAAAATCACATAATACTACAAAATTTTCTCAAAATTTATATAAAATCTCTAAAATTATTTTATCACCATATATTATACCAAAATTATCTAAAACAGATAATTAAACAATATTTTCAACAAAAAAAATGCATATTTAACCCAAAATTCCAAAATTCACATAATACAAAAATATTTCTAAAAATTATATAATATATCCAAAAATTATTTTCTCAATACTAAAATTAATAACATTATTGTAATATCCCGAGATTTTATATATTTTTAAACTGCATTGGGATATGCAGTGTTAATAATTTTAATAAATATATTTGACTATTTAATTAGTTTGATAATTATTAAAGTTAATTTTTAATTATTTTAAGTTTCCTACGTAAAATTTTCCCGAGAATTTCATTTTTTGGAAAAATAAAACCTAAATAAATATTTATTTATTATGTTAGTCCATTTTATTAAATTGCATGATTCCATGCATGATTATATTTTCATATATATATATATATATATATATATATATATATATATATATATATATATATATATAGAAAGTTAGTAAATTTACAAAAGTTGCCATTGTCTTCTACCTTTAGCACCCGACACCCTCTCCTCACCTCTTCCACTGCAAACCGTCGTTCCCCCTCTGTCACTATGCTTGCTGGCGTGCCACCACCTCCCTTAGTTGCTCCACCATCTTCTTCCTCCATTTTCGATGTCGTTTGGCCGTGATATTGCCAGAAACCTGAGAGTTTTCACCAACTCTATTCTCCCTCGTCCAGCCACCGTTCTTCATGATTCCGATGTAGTTTTGCTCCTAGAACTCCCTAGAAGTCGATTCTAAGCTCCTAGAAGCTTGAAAACTTGAATTGGTAAGGATTTAAGCTTGCTTTTGAATTCAGCCACTTTTGCTTTTTGATTTTTTTGAACTTCAATATTAATGAGTCAAGCTTACTTCCTTTACAAAAGTTGCTCCTAGTAGCTCAATCTACATCCTGGAATTTTTGTAGAATTTTTGGAATTTATTTTGATTTTTGTGAATTTTTTATTATTTTATTAATATTTTCTAATTTTCATAAATTAATTAAATAATTTGTGAAATGTGATTTGTGGTGTTTATAGAGGTTGAAATGAATTTTAGAATTTAATTTGTAATTTTTGTGATTTTTGTGTAATTATTATAATTTTATTTAGTTTAGGTGAATTTTGGAAAATTAGGTTAAATAAGTATTTTGTTAAAATTAATTGGTTAATTGAGTATAATTATTGATTTTATTGAATTATATGTCGAGAAATTAATTTTTGAGCAATTATATAATTTTTAGTGAATTTTTGAATAATTATAATATATTATGTGAATTTATATATATTAGGGGTATTTTGGTAATAATTTGGTTGAAAATTTAAATTAAATTGGTTTTAATAATTATTTGAGGTATAAAAATGATTTTTACAAATTATTTACTATTTTTAACTAATTAAAACTATTTTTCAAAAATAATTTTCAAAATATATATAATATACTATTTTTATAAATAAATGAGTTTTTATTGATTTTTAATATGTTTTAAGGCTAATTATGTAATTTGGATTTATAAAATGAATTTCAGTTAATATTTATGAATTTATCGAGAATTATCGATTTTTATTAATATTTTATTAAAATTAGGGTTTTTCTGTAATTATCAATAAAATAATTATTTTCAACATTTTAAATACCTAAATTGCTATATGTTGATATATAAAGGGTATTTGTCACGACCCAAAACAGGGGCCATGACCGGCGCTAGGGAACGGAAATTCTTTCGAATCCGGAACCCGTAGCAAGCCTAAAAATAAAATAAACATTCAATAATAATAATAACCACACTTAATGCAACGGAATTTACACGACCCAAAACAGGGGCCATGACCGGCGCTAGGGAACGGGAATTCTTTCGAATCCGGAACCCGTAGCAAGCCTAAAAATAAAATAAAACATACAATAGTAATAATAACAATATATAATGTAGCGGAAATCAAAACCATAAATATAATATTAACATATGCACCAACTGGATTTAAATCAAATCCTCATCATCACATATATATAAATTCTTTTAATACAAGTCCAGTTCAAATATATAATACAACATCTCTTTAATAATTTAATGACTACTGCAGTGTCTAGATAAAATAAACCCAAGACTCAGATAAGCAGTTTACACAAAGAAGCCGGGGCGGAAGAAATCCAGCGTACAGGCCTGCTACTGAGGTCTGAAGATGATGACTCCCCTGAAAAATTAGTCAACAGAGGGGAGTCAGACCTCACTGAGTGAATTACTATAATATCTATACATGCATACTAAAATGTTAATGCATACAGTCAACAATATATATCTAATATGTATATATACAGGCAAATACACACAGATGCAATAAAATCATTTTATATATTTTTATTTAAAATCATCGTTTATGAAGGATCAAATAGAACCCTATGATATCGAAACCTCAATCAGTGTTAGACAACACTCTAGCCATACAGGCTCACTTAATCCAAATATATCCACTTAATCAATTTAGACAGTAGACTGGCCCCGAGACACTAAGTCAACCGAGCTCCAGCAGTCCAACTGCCAGTGTGATTGGCCCCGAGACACTTGGTCAACCGAGCTCCAGCAATCACACCACCAAACCACATCTCACACATCAGATAAATCAATTCCAATCAATATCCACAAATGGTTAGTAATATAGCCTAAATGCTATAAGCGCACTTGTACATACTGGGTCCTAGTGCTGCTCACTAGGTAGCACGTTCTATCGATATCCTTCATTAATAATATAAAACATTGATTCACAAATAAATGATGCATGAATTTGAAGTAAATAGCAACATAAACCATATATATACTAAAAATATATGAAAAGTAAACCAGGTATATTTCGAGTATATATACGTCAAATAAATCCAATCAAATTATAAATTAAGCTAGAAATATGTTTAAAAACATTTTAAATATAATTTATTAATAAAACATGCATATAATTTAATATATACCGAAAATAAACCAAAAATATACTTAAATACTAATCACGTTATTTATGCATATTTAATCAAAATCAAACATATATTTCTAAAATCATGCATCCTAAAGCATATATATATAAAATAGTAACTCACACTTAGTGCGCTCCTTGAGATGGGTCCGACGGGCCTAGTCCACTAGGCCTCGGTCTCGGCACAACTAAACAAACAATAAATATCAGACATCAGAATAAACCTAATAGAAAATCCTAGAACTTGATCTAGAATAACAGAATCAAAATTAGGGTTCGACTGAACATCACGTTTTACGAGAATTCTATCAAAAATTCGGCAGAACCTCCCCTGTAAAACGGACATCTCTCTACTCAAAGAGTAGAGCCAACCCTGCAAAGAAATACACTTCGAAAATAAATGCAAAATTACATTCACAACCCCTCGGTCGGACTCCAAACTACAGTCTACCAATCGGGGTCCACAAAGACAAAACAATTTTAGAAATACCAAAAATACCCTTATAACATAGAAATTCATTTAATAAGTAGAAATTACATTATTAACCTTAACACTATAAAAATCGATAAAAACTCATTTTATTAGTAAAATCGTATATTATATATATAATTGAAAATAATTCACGAAAAATAGTTTTAATTAGTTAAAAATACTAAATAATTTGTAGAAATCATTTTTGTAACTTAAATAACTATTAAAACCAATTAAATTACATTTTTAGCCAATTTAGGGTAAAATTACCAAAATTCCCCTATATATATAAATATACTAAAATTACTCCAAAAATTCACCAAAAATAGTATAAATATCCAAAATTAATTTTCTCAACATATTTATCAATAATATCAATAATTAAACTCAATTAACCAATTAATTTCAATTAAAAACATAATTAACCTAATTTTCCAAAATTACATAAATTTAAATAATTCAAAATAAATACATAGAAATTCATAAAAATTCAAAATAAATTTCTATAATTCATTTCAACACCTATAATTATCATAAAACACAATTTCATAATTTAATTAATTAATTTCCGAAAATTAGAAAATAATATTAAAATATTCAAAAATACCCAAAAATCAAATTAATCTCCAAAAATTCCAAAAAAATTTATACATATAGATTAAGCTAAGGGGAACAACATTTGTGAAGGGACTTTTCATGAATCAACCATTTGAAGCTCAAAAAAATTCAAAAACCCTAAGATGGCTGAATTCGAAAATTCAAAACCTAAGCAAATCAAGACCAATTAAGCTCAAACCAGAGCTAGAATCACACTCACCAGAGCTCAAGGAGAAGAAAGAGACCAGCAGTGTCGAAAATGGTGGCTGGAATCGTGAGGGAAGAAGAAAATGCAAACTCTCGATTTTCGGCCAAAAACTGATCTCTAGACGCCGAAAACGGCTGCTACAGGCAGCGAGGAAGGCTGGGGGAGGTGGTGGCACACTGGATGGCACACCAATGGCAAGGAATCGGCAGTTGCAAATGGCGGACGGCGAGGGAAGCGGAAATCGGGGAAGAAGGAAGAAATCGGGGGCAATTTTGTAATTTTTCAAAAGTTTTGTTTCTTGACATATTATATGTATATATATATACTTTATACTATATAATAAAATAATATTAAATTACACACATTAAATATACACCACACACTTAATATTTAATATTTTAAAATTTAATAATAATTAAAAATAATTAAATAACAATAAAACTAATAAATAAATAATAAAATATTAGGGTAATAAATTAAACCCTAATTAAATAAATATATACACACATAGGCTTTATTTAGTAATTTAAAAATACGTATGAATTCATGCAAGTCCGTAAATCTATTTAAAATAATTAATAATAAATTATTTACGTGAAAATTTCCCCGAAAATGCAAGTCCCGGGAAAATTTTACGTAAAGGACTTTAAATAATACACAATAATTAAAATAGGTTTTAAATACACATCAACTCGTAAAAATATCATAGTATATATACAACAATTATTAACACTGCATATCCCGATGCAGTATTAAAATATTTAAAAACATGAGATATTACAGTCTTTCCCCTTTACAAGAATTCGTCCTCGAATTCCAGAAAACAGGATCAAGAAGGAAAGAGATACGGGTAAGAAGTTCGCATCTCAGCTTCAATCTCCCACGTATGCTCCTCAACTCTGTCGCTACGCCACAGAACCTTGACCATCGGAATCTGCTTCGAACGCAACTGTCGAACTTGATAATCAACGATCGCCATAGGTTCTTCCACAAACGTCAAATCTTCACTCACTTCTACACTGTCGGGCTGCAACATGTGTGAAGGGTCTGAGATATACTTTCTCAACATTGAGATATGAAATACTGGATGCACCTGTGACATACTTGGAGGCAAATCCAACCGATATGCTACAGTGCCAACTCTCTCTAGAATCTCATACGGTCCAATATATCTCGGTGCTAACTTACCCTTCCTGCCAAATCTCATAACACCCTTCATCAGAAATACCTTCAGAAAAATGAAATCTCCAACCTGAAACTCCACATCTCTGTGCCTAGGATCTGCATAACTCTTCTGCCTACTAACTGCAGTCTCTAATCTATGCTTAATCACGGTGACTTTCTCTGCAGCATCCTGAACCATCTCAGGTCTAGTCAAAGCTATCTCACCAATCTCATCCCAACTCAAAGGGGATCTACACTTCCTTCCATACACTGCCTCGTACGATGCCATGCCAATACTGCTATGGTAGCTGTTATTATATGCAAACTCAACGAGTGGCAAATGATCATCCCAGCTACCTCCCAAATCCAAGACACACATCCTCAACATATCTTCCAGTGTCTGGATCGTCCTCTCAGACTGACCATCTGTCTGAGGATGAAAAGCAGTACTGAAATCCAACCTAGTGCCCATCGCTTCCTGCAACTTCTGCCAAAAACGAGAAGTAAACACCGAACCTCTATCTGACACAATGGACACAAGTACTCCATGAAGGCATACGATATGCTTCACATACAACTTCGCCAATCTGGCAACTGAATAGGTGGCTTTCACAGGCAAGAAATATGCAGACTTTGCCAACCTGTCTATAATCACCCAGATGGAATTGTATCCATCCTTCGAATGAGGTAAACCGACCATAAAATCCATAGCTATCCTTTCCCACTTCCACTCTGGAATAGGAAGAGGCTGAAGCTTCCCAGAAGGCTTCTGATGTTTGGCTTTCACTTGCTGACATGTCATACACTTAGCAACATAATCAGCGACATCCTTCTTCAATCCATCCCACCAGTATAAATCTCTAATACTGTGGTACATCTTAGTAACACCCGGATGAATGCTGTAAGCTGTAGAATGTGCTTCCTCTAGGATCTCTTCTCTCAAATCATCCACATCAGGAACACACAATCTACCATTGATCTACCACTAATCCACAACATACCATCATCATCGAGTGTGAAATCAGTGAACTTCCCTGCCCGAACATTCTCTGCAAGCTCTTCTAGAATAGGATCTCGGCTTTGAGCTACTTTAATCCTATCCCTTAGTACAGATCGCACCTTAAACTGAGCTAGCAGTCCACCTGACCTACTAATCTTCATAATTAGACCTTGATCCACCAACAGATGCAACTCCTGGATCAATGGTCTCCTCTCAACACTGATGTGAGCAAGACTGCCTGAGGACTTCCTAATCAAGGCATCTGCTACGACATTAGCCTTGGCCGGATGATATAAGATCTCGCAATCATAATCCTTCAACAGTTCCAACCATCTCCTTTGCCTCAGATTCAGATCTCGCTGCTAAAAAATGTACTTAAGGCTCTTGTGATCAGTAAAAATCTCACAAGTCACCCAATACAGATAATGTCTCCAAATCTTCAAAGCAAAGATCACTGCAGCCATTTCAAGGTCATGTGTAGGATAGTTCTACTCATGCTTCTTCAACTGCCTTGAAGCATAGGCTATCACCCTTTCATTCTGCATCAACACACAACCAAGGCCAACTCTAGAGGCATCACAATAAACTGTGAACTTATCCACACTATTAGGCAAAGCTAACACTGGCGCTGTGGTCAACTTCTCCTTCAATGATTGAAAACTATTCTTATAACCTTCTAACCACTTGAATCTAACATTCTTCTGAGTCAAGCGAATCATAGGGGCTGTAATTCTGGAAAAATCTTGCACAAACCGCCTATAATACCTGGCTAAACCCAGAAAACTTTGAATCTCTGTAACAGAAGTTGGTCTAGGCAACTCAGATACTGCCTCAATCTTCTGTGGATCAACCTGGATACCTTCTTTAGACACTACGTGTCCAAGAAAAGAAACACTCTCCATCTAGAAATCACACTTTGAGAATCTAGCATAAAGCTGATGATCTCTCAGTGTCTGCAGTACAATCCTCAAATGATATACATGCTCCTCCATACTCCTCGAATAAACCAGTATATCATCAATGAAGACTACCACAAATTGAACCACATACAGTCTGAATACTCTGTTCATCAAGTCCATAAAAGCTATTGGTGCATTAGTCAAACCAAAAGACATCACCAGAAACTTATAATGGCCATATCGAGTACGGAATGCTGTCTTAGGAATATCAGCTTCATTGATCCGCAGCTGATGATAACCCGACCTCAAGTCAACCTTAGAAAAGAACTATGCACCCTGTAGCTGGTCAAACAAGTCATCTATCCTCGAGAGAGGATACTTGTTCTTCACTGTCACCTTGTTCAGCTCTCTGTAGTTAATGCACAGTCTCAGGGTACCATCCTTCTTCTTCACAAACAGGACTGGTGCACCCCAAGGAGAAACACTGGGTCTGATGAAACCTTTATCCAATAACTCGTACAATTGCTCCTTTAACTCTTTCAACTCTGCAGGAGCCATTCTGTAGGGTGGTATAGATATAGGAGTAGTACCTGGAACCACATCTATACAGAACTCAATCTCTTTATGAGGTGGTAAACCTTGCAACTCCTCGGGAAAAACATCAGGAAACTCATAAGCAACAGGAACATCTGTGAGTGACAACTTCTCCACTAAAGTATCCCTGACCAATGCCAAATATCCCTGACAACCTTTCCTCAACAACTTCCTAGCCGTAATAGCAGAAATAAGATTTTGAGGTGCTGAACTCCTATCACCCACAAACTTAAAATCTCCTTCACCAGGAATTCTGAAAGTCACCTCTTTATTCCTGCAATCTACCACGACATAGTGCTGAGATAACCAATCCATTCCTAAAATAACATCAAATTCCATCACATCCAACAAAATCAAATCAGCACGTAATTATCTATCTCCCACGAGAACTGGACAACCAGAAAGAACAATATCGGTGTCCAAGGAATCGCTCAGAGGAGTGGCAACAGACAAAGGAAAAGCCATCCTCGAAGCTTGCCAACAAGATTTAGAAGCAAAAATGGGGGAAACAAATGAATGCGTGGCACCCGGATCAAACAAAACCCATGCATCCAGGTAACAAACAGAAACAATACCTGCCACGATTGCATTAGATGCCTGAGCATCCTGCTGAGTGAGATGGAAGACTCTGGCCTGACCTCGACCTCCCTGCTGACTGGTAGAAGCCTGGCCAACACCTCTGGCACCTCCTCTAGTACCTCTACCATGACTCTGCTGTGGAACAATCTGAGTGGAACTTTGATGTTGAGTTGGTGGTAACTGAAATGGCACGGTTGCAGCACTAGCAATCGACTGATGTGGGAATCGCAGAATCTGCGACTGCTGATATCCGGAGTAAGGACACGATCTGGCAAAATGTCTTGTCTGCCCACATTTGAAGCATGTCAGTGGTGTCAGGTAACACGATCCCTGATGGACTCTATCGTAAGTCTGGCAAACATTGGCCGCTGATCCAAAACTACGACCATTGCTGCTGCTCGAAGCACCTGACCCAAATTTGAATGGTCTACGCTAACCTCCAAGGCCATGTCTACTGCTCTGATGCACTCGCTACTGCTGTCTCTGACTCTGCTGAGTCGGACCTCACTACTGACTACTCGAACCAACATGAAAACTCGAATACGGAGTAGCCTGCAATCCACTCGACTGAACTTCTAGCTGGTAATAATCAGACATCGCTCCTTGTCTAACTAGCCTCAACTCAATCTCCTTAGCCAACTCAATCATAGACTCGAGAGTAAGGCCTGCTGTAGGCATACCAGCAAAAGCAAAACCTAAACCAGCAACGTATGTAGTAATCGCGAAGTACTGATCTCACATTAGATCCTTTGCATATCTACCCAGACGAAGAAACTCTCGGGTGTACTCCTCTACAGATTGATCACCATGAGAAATGCTGGTCAGTCAAAGACGATAGCTCAAACGAAGCGGCTCTGGACAGAATCTCCTCATAAATCGCTCTCTGAACTGAGCCCAGGTCATCATCATCATATAAGGCTGGATCACCTGAATAAACCAATCTAGGGCTGGTCCCTTAACAAACAACTCTATGATCATGATCCGCTGGTACTCGGTGTGAGCAGTCCGAGTCCGAGTCTCGATCATGTGCAAAAAATCTAATGGATCAGAAGTACCATCAAAAGCAATCTTGCCAACTCGGGCATAGAACAAAGCTGCCTCAGGGTCAGACATACCCTACTGATAGGCAGGCTGAACAGGCGAAACAACTGGAGGCACATGAACATCAAACTCAGGCTCAACAGGCTCCTCGTCCTGTAACTCTCTCTGCCTATGGCGACCTACCGCTCCTCGAGGTCTACCTTTGCCATGACCTCTACGTCTAACTAGCTGCTCAGGAGGTAAAACCTCATCCTGAAAAGACTCATCATCCTCGGCCTCAACGACTGGTGGAGTGACACGCGCTCGCCTCCTCATTCTGAAAAGACAAATGAAAAGATTCAAACAAAATAGACAACGGAGGAATAACGCAGAAAACTAACGCAAGGAATACTTATCAAGACATACTCAAACCTAATTCACTGTAGTAGTTCAACAGAAAACACAATTTTAAAACTAGGGCTACAACTCACATAACTAAGCCCTGACACAAAACTCCGCTCTGATACCAACTTTGTCACGACCCAAAACAGGGGCCATGATCGGCGCTAGGGAACGGGAATTCTTTCGAATTCGGAACCCATAGCAAGCCTAAAAATAAAATAAAACATGCAATAGTAATAATAACAATATATAATGCAGCAAAAATAAAAATCATAAATATAATATTAACATATGCACCAACTGGATTTAAATCAAATCCTCATCATCACATATATATAAATTCTTTTAATACAAATCCAGTTCAAATATATAATACAACATCTCTTTAATAATTTAATGACTACTGCAGTGTCTAGATAAAATAAACCTAAGACTCAGATAAGCAGTTTACACAAAGAAGCCAGGGCGAAAGAAATCCGACGTACAAGCCTGCTACTGAGGTCTGAAGATGATGACTCTCCTGAAAAATTAGTCAACAGAGGGGAGTCAGACCTCACTGCGTGAATTACTATAATATATATACATGCATACTAAAATGTCAATGCATACAGTCAACAATATATATCTAATATGTATATATACAGGAAAATACTCACAGATGCAATAAAATCATTTTATATATTTTTATTTAAAATCATCATTTTGAAGGATCAAATAGAACCTTATGATATCGAAACCTCAATCAGTGTTAGACAACACTCTAGCCATATAGGCTCACTTAATCCAAATATATCCACTTAATCCATTTAGACAGTAGACTGGCCCCGAGACACTAAGTCAACTGAGCTCCAATAGTCCAACTGCCAGTGTGATTGGCCCCGAGACACTTGGTCAACCGAGCTCTAGCAATCACACCACCAAACCACATCTCACACATCAGATAAATCAATTCCAATCAATATCCACAAATGGTTAGTAATATAGCCTAAATGCTATAAGCGCACCGGTACGTACTCGGTCCTAGTGCTGCTCACTAGGTAGCACGTTCTATC
Organism: Mallotus nudiflorus; assembly: GCA_947683625.1. Taxonomy (NCBI): domain Eukaryota; kingdom Viridiplantae; phylum Streptophyta; class Magnoliopsida; order Malpighiales; family Euphorbiaceae; genus Mallotus; species Mallotus nudiflorus. The sequence continues at coordinate 141,853 of CANTUR010000862.1, forward strand.
GATATCCTTCATTAATAATATAAAACATTTATTCACAAATAAATGATGCATGAATTTGAAGTAAATAGCAACATAAACTATATATATACTGGAAATATACCAAAAGTAGACCAGGTATATTTTGAGTATATATACGTCAAATAAATCCAATCAAATTATAAATTAAGCTAGAAATATATTTAAAAACATTTTAAATATAATTTATTAATAAAACATGCATATAATTTAATATATACCGAAAATAAACCAAAAATATACTTAAATACTAATCACGTTATTTATGCATATTTAATCAAAATCAAACATATATTTCTAAAATCATGCATCCTAAAGCATATATATATAAAATAGTAACTCACACTTAGTGCGCTCCTCGAGATGGGTCCGACGGGCCTAGTCCATTAGGCCTCGATCTCAGCACAACTAAACAAACAATAAATATCAGACATCAGAATAAACCTAACAGAAAATCCTAGAACTTGATCTAGAATAACAGAATCAAAATTAGGGTTCGACCGAACATCACGTTTTACGAGAATTCTATCAAAAATTCGGCAGAACCTCCCCTGTAAAACGGACATCTCTCTACTCAAAGAGTAGAGCCAACCCTGTAAAGAAATACACTTCGAAAATAAACGCAAAATTACATTCATAACCCCTCAGTCGGACTCCAAACTACAATCTACCGATCGGGGTCCACAAACACAGAACAATTTCAAAAATACCAAAAATACCCTTATAACATAGAAATTCATTTAATAAGTAGAAATTACATTATTAACCTTAAAACACTATAAAAATCGATAAAAACTCATTTTATTAGTAAAATCGTATATTATATATATAATTGAAAATAATTCACGAAAAATAGTTTTAATTAGTTAAAAATACTAAATAATTTGTATAAATCATTTTTATACCTTAAATAACTATTAAAACAAATTAAATTACATTTTTAGCCAATTTAGGGTAAAATTACCAAAATTCCCCTATACATATAAATATACTAAAATTACTCCAAAAATTCACCAAAAATAGTATAATTATCCAAAATTAATTTTCTCAACATATTTATCAATAATATCAATAATTAAACTCAATTAACCAATTAATTTCAATTAAAAACATAATTAACCTAATTTTCCAAAATTACATAAACTTAAATAATTCAAAATAAATACATAGAAATTCATGAAAATTCAAAATAAATTTCTATAATTCATTTCAACACCTATAATTATCATAAAACACAATTTCATAATTTAATTAATTAATTTCCGAAAATTAGAAAATAATATTAAAATATTCAAAAATACCCAAAAATCAAATTAATCTCCAAAAATTCCACAAAAATTCATACATGTAGATTAGGATAAGGGGAATAACATTTGTGAAGAGACTTTTCATGAATCAACCATTTGAAGCTTAAAAAAAATTCAAAAACCCTAAGATGGCCGAATTCGAAAATTCAAAACCTAAGCAAATCAACACCAATTAAGCTCAAACCAAAGCTAGAATCACACTCACCGGAGCTCAAGGAGAAGAAAGAGACCGGCGGTGTCAAAAACGGTGGTCGGAATCGCGAGGGAAGAAGAAAATGCAAACTCTCGGCTTCCGGGCAAAAACTGATCTCCAGACGCCGGAAACGGCTGCTACAGGAGACGAGGAAGGCTGGGGGAGGTGGTGGCACATCGGACGTCATAGTAATGGCAAGGAATCGACAGTTGCAGATGGCGAACGGTGAGGGAAGCGGAAATCGGGGAAGAAGGAAGAAATAAGGGGCAATTTTGTAATTTTACAAAAGTTTTGTTTTTTGACATATTATATGTATATATATATATACTTTATACTATATAATAAAATAATATTAAATTACACACATTAAATATACACCACACACTTAATATTTAATATTTTAAAATTTAATAATAATTAAAACAATTAAATAACAATAAAACTAATAAATAAATAATAAAATATTAGGGTAATAAATTAAACCCTAATTAAATAAATATATACACACATAGGCTTTATTTAGTAATTTAAAAATACGTATGAGTTCATGCAAGTCCGTAAATCTATTTAAAATAATTAATAATAAATTATTTACGTGAAAATTTCCCCGAAAATGTAAGTCCCGGGAAAATTTTACGTAAAGGACTTTAAATAATACACAATAATTAAAATAGGTTTTAAATACACATCAACTTGTAAAAATATCATAGTATATATACAACAATTATTAACACTGCATATCCCGATGCAGTATTAAAATATTTAAAAACACGGGATATTACAATAAAATCATACATATCAAAATAATGATCCACCACGGGATTTAAATCAATTTCTCATCTCATATATAAATAAACTCTTTAATACAAGTGTCACGACCCAAAACAGAGGCTATGACCGGCGTAAGGGAATGGGAATTCTTTCGAATCCGGAACCCGTAGCAAGCCTAAAATAAAATAAAACATGCAATAGTAATAATAACAGTATTTAATGCAGCGAAAATAAAATCATAATTATAAAAATAATAATTCCATCAACGAAATTAAATCCATATCTCATATATATAAATCTTTTAATACAAATCCAATTCGAATTCTTAAAATACATAATTCATACAAATATAATACATAAAACCCACAATTTATTTACAACTACTACAGTGTCTAAATTATAAAAATAAAACTCAAGACTCAGATAAGCAGTTTACATAAACAAGCCGGAGCGGAAGAAATCCGGCATACAGGCCTGCTACTGAGGTATGACGAAGATGACTCTCCTAAAAAATGGTTAACAGAGGGGAGTCAGACCTCACTGAGTGAATTACTATAATATATATACATGCATACTAAATGACAATGCATACAATCAACAGTATATATCTAATATGTATATATACAAGCAAATACACACAGATGCAATAAAATCATTTTATAAATTTTTACTGAAATTCACAATTTATGAAGGATCAAATAGAACCCTAGAATATCGCGACCTCAAACAGTGTTAGACAACACTCTAGCCACACAAGCTCACTTATTCCGAAATATATTCACTTGGTCCATTTGGACAGTAGACTGGCCCCGAGACACTAAGTCAACCGAGCTCCAGCAGTTTGACTGTCAATGTGATTGGCCCCGAGACAATAGGTCAACCGAGCTCCAGCAATCACACCTCCAAACCATATCTCACACATCAAATAATCATATCCAATCAATATCCACAAATGGTTAGTAATATAGCCTAAATGCTATAAGCATACCGGTATGTACTCGGTCCTAGTGCTGCCCACTAGGTAGCACGTTCTATTGATATCCTTCATTAAAATATAAAGCATACATTCATAAAAATAAATGATGCATGAATTTAAGAAAAATAGCAACAATAACCATATATATACTAGAATTATACCAAAAGTAAACCAGGTATATTTTGAGTATATACATATGTCAAATAAACCCAATATAATTACAAAATAAGCTAGAAATGTATTTAAAAACATTTTAAGCCTAATTTATTAGCAAAACATGCATATTATTTAAAATATATCAAAGATATACTAAAGATAAACCAAAATAAACTTAAGTAATAATTAAATTATTTATGCATAATTAATCAAAATAAAGCATACGTTTCTAAATCATGCACCCTAAAGCATATATATATAAAATAGTAACTCACACTTAGTGCGCTCCTCGAGATAGGTCCGACAGGCCTGGTCCACTAGGCCTCGGTCTCGGTGCAACTAAACAAATAATAAATAACAGACATCAGAATAAACCTAATAGAAAATCCTAAAAACTCGATCTAGAATATTAGACACAGAATCAGAATTAGGGTTTGACCGGACATCACGTTTTATGAGAATTCTATCAAAAATTTGATAGAACCTCCCCTGTAAAACGGACATCTCTCTGCTCAAAGAGTAGAGCCGGCCCTGCAAAGAAACACACTTCGAAAAACAAACACAGAAATAAATCCCCAACCCCTCGATCGGACTCCAAACTATAGTCTACCGACCGGGGTTCACAATTCACAGAATAATTATGAAAATACCAAAAATGCCCTTATATCACAGAAATACATTTAATAACTAGAAATTACGTAATTAACCTTAAAACACAGTAAAAACCAATAAAAACTCATTTTATTAGAAAAATCGTATATTATATATATAATTGAAAATAATTTACAAAAAATACTTTTAATTAGTTAAAAATACTAAATAATTTGTAGAAATCATTTTTTTTTACCTTAAATAACTATTAAAATCAATTTAATTACATTTTTTAGCCAACTTAGGGTAAAATTACCAAAATGCCCTTATATATATATAAATATACTAAAATTACTCCAAAAATTCACCAAAAATAGTATAATTATCCAAAATTAATTTTCTCCACATATTTATCAATAATATCAATAATTAAACTCAATTAACTAATTAATTTCAATTAAAAACACAATTAACCTAATGTTATTAAAATTACATAAACTAAATAATTTCAAAATAAATACATAGAAATTCATAAAAATTCAAAATAAATTTCTATAATTCATTTCAACACCTATATTTATCATAAAACACAATTTTATAATTTAATTAATCAATTTTCAAAAATTAAAAAATAATATTAAAATATTCAAAAATACCCAAAAATAAAAATAATCTCCAAAAATTCTACAAAATTCACACATGTAGATTAAACTACTAGGATCAACATTTGTTAAGGGACTTTTCATGAATCGATCAATTCTAAGTTCAAAAAATTCAAGAAGCTAAAATGGCCGAATTGAAGATTTAGCTCAAACCTCATTAACCACTAGTTTTCCAGCCAAAAGGAGCTTAGAATAGGGACCATCGGAGCTCAAGGAGTCGATGAAGACTGGCGGTGCACGAAATGGTGCCCGGAATCGTGGTCGACGGCGAAGAGCTCAACTTGCTGCCACCACAAATTCTGGGCGTTCCAGAGGGCTTCCAGCGGCCTGGTCACGTCAGAGAGGAAGAGGAAGGAAGGGGGAGGAGGTTGGCAATAGTTGATGGCAGCGAAGGGCGGTTCGGCGTGCTGAAACGGGAGGCGCAGTGAGGGGTAGGGCATCGAGAGAGAAGAAGAAGAAGGAGGGAGGGGCATGTCACGACCCAAAACAGGGGCCATGACCGGCATTAGGGAACGAGAATTCTTTCGAATCCGGAACCCGTAGCAAGCCTAAAAATAAAATAAATCATGCAATAATAACAATAACAATATTATATGCAGCAGAAATAAAAATCATAAATATAATAATATCATTTCATCACTGGATTTAAATCAATTCTCAACTCATCACATATATATCTTTAAATACAAATCCAGTTTCAATATAATACATCTCTTTAAATAAAATACATAAAATCCAATACTTTAATTCACAACTACTGCAGTGTCTAGATAAAATAAATCCAAGACTCAGAGAAGCAGTTTACATAAAGAAGCCGGGGCGAAAGAAATCCGGCGTACAGGCCTGCTACTGAAGTTTGAAGATGTTGACTCTCCTGAAAAATTATCAACGGAGGGGAGTCAGACCTCACTGAGTGAATTACTATAATATATATACATACACACTAAGTGACAATGCATACAATCAACAGTATATATATATCTAATATATATACAGGCAATTTCACACAGATGCAGAAAAATCATTTTATATGTTTTAATGAAAATCATCGTTTATGAAGGATCACATAGAACCCTAGAATATCGCAACCTCAAAAATAGTGTTAAACAACACTCTAGCCATACAGGCTCACTTAATCCAAATATATCCACTTAATCCATTTAGACAGTAGACTGGCCCTAAGACACTAAGTCAACCGAGCTCCAGCAGTCTGACTGCCAGTGTGATTGGCCCCGAGACACTTGGTCAATCGAGCTCCAGCAATCACACCCAAACCATATCTCACACATATCAATAATCACATTAACTCAATATCCACAAATAAGTTAGTATTATAGCCTAAATACTATAGGCGTACCGATACGTACTCGGTCCTAGTGCTGCCCACTAGGTAGCACATTCTATCGATATCCTTCATCATTAATAATATAAAAGATTCATTCACAAAAATAAATGATGCATGAATGTAAATGAAATAACAATATAACCCATATATATACCAGAAATATACCAAAAGTAAACCAGGTATATTTCGAGTATATATACGTCAAATAAATCCAGTCAAATCATAAATTAAATTAAAAATATATTTAAAAACATTTTAAATATATTTTATTAACAAAACATGTATATAATTTATTATATACCAAAAATATACTTAATATAAACTTAAGAAATAATCAAATTATTTATGCATATTTAATCAACATAAAACATGCATTTCTAAGCATATATATATATAGTATAGTAACTCACCTAGTGCGCTCCACGAGACGGGTCCGACGGGCCCGGTCCACTAGCCCTCGGTCTCAGCGTAACTAAACAAACAAATAACGACAGACATTAGAATAAACCTAATAGAAATCCTAGAATTCGATCTAGAGTATTAAACACAGAATCAGAAATTAGGGTTCGACTGGATATCACGTTTTACGAGAATTTTATCGAAAATTCAGCAGAACCTCCCTTGTAAAACGGACATCTCTCTACTCAAAAGAGTAGAGCCGACCCTGCAAAGAAACACACTTCAAAAAAATAGGCTCAACACAAATCCATAACCCCTCGGTCGGACTCCAGACTACGGTCCACCGACCGGGGTCCACAATCACAGAACAATTCAGAAAATACTAAAAATACCCTTATTACATAGAAACACATTAAAAACCGATAAAAACTCATTTTATTAGAAAAACCGTATATTATATATATAATTAAAAATAATTCACGAAAAATAGTTTTAATTAGTTAAAAATACTAAATAATTTGTAGAAATCATTTTTATACTTTAAATAACTATTAAAACCAATTAAATTACATTTTTAGCCAATTTTGTGTAAAATTATCAAAATACCCCTATATATATAAATATACTAAAATTACTTCAAAAATTCACCAAAAATTATACAATTATCCAAAATTAATTTTCTCAACATATTTATCAATAATATCAATAATTAAACTCAATTAAGCAATTAATTTCAATTTAAAACATAATTACCCTAATTTCCCAAAATTACATAAACTTCAATAATTCAAAATAAATACTTAGAAATTCATAAAAATTCCAAATAAATTCCTATAATTCATTTCAACACCTAAATTAACCATAAAACATAATTTCATAATTTAAATAATTAATTTCCGAAAATTAGAAAATAATATTAAAATATTCAAAAATACCCAAAAATCCAAACAATCTCCAAAAATTCCACAAAAATTCATACATGTAGATTAAGCTACTAGGATCAACATTTGTGAAGGGAGTTTTCATGAATCAATCAATTCAAAGCTCAAAAAAATCAAAAACCCTAATGTGACCGAATTGAGTTTTAGCTCAAACCTCAAAATCCACTTGATTTCAGGCCGAAAGGAGCTTAGAATTGGAATCACCGGAGCTCAAGGAGTCGATGAAGACCAGTGGTGCATGAAATGGTGTCCGGAATTGGAAGAAACAACGATGGCCAAAGTTTCAGCTTCTCCGGCCAAAACCAACTTCCAGGCGCCAGAAACGGCTACCACAGGCGGCAGAAGAGGCTGGGGAAGGTGGTGGCACACCGGATGGCACTCTCATGGCAAGGAAACGGCACGGCAGCGACCGGACGGTGGTGAGGGTGAGGATCGGGAAAGAAGGAGTAGTCGAGGGCAGTTTTGTAATTTTCCAAAGTTTGATAATTTTTAATGTATATATGTATATATATATACTTTATACTATATATTAAAATAATATTAAATTACACACATTAAATATACACCACACACATAAAATTTAATATTTTAATAATTTATACTAAATAAAAATAATTAAATAACAATAAAACAAATAAATAATTAATAAAATATTGGGGTAATACTAAACCCTAATTAAATAAATATACACACACATAGCCTTTATTTAGTATTTTAAAAATACTTATGAGTTCATGCAAGTCCAAAAATATATTTAAAATAATTAATAATAAATTATTTACGTGAAAATTTCCCTAAAAATGCAAGTCCCGGGAAAATTTTACGTAAAGCATTGTAAATAAAACACAGTATTTAAAATAGGTTTTAAATACATCTTAACTCGTAAAAATATCGTAATATATACATAAAAATTATTAACACTGTATATCCCGGTACAGTGTAAAAATATTTAAAAAAACACGGGATATTACAGTCTTCCCCCCTTACAAGAATTCGTCCCCAAATTCCAGAAAGAAAAGATTACAGAATCAGGAAGGAAAGAGATACGGGTAAGAAGCTCGCATCTCAGCTTCAGTCTCCCACGTATGCTCCTCAACTCTGTTGCTACGCCACAAAACCTTGACCATCAGAATCTGCTTCGATCGCAATTGTCGAACTTGAAAATCAACGATTGCCATAGGTTCTTCCATAAACGTCAAATATTCGCTCACCTCTACACTGTCAGGCTGCAACACGTGTGAAGGGTCTGAGATATACTTCCTCAACATCGAGATATGAAATACTGGATGCACCTGTGACATACTCGGAGGCAAATCCAACCGATATGCAACAGTGCCAACTCTCTCCAGAATCTCAAATGGTCCAATATATCTCGGTGCTAACTTACCCTTCCTGCCAAATCTCATCACACCCTTCATCGGAGATACCTTCAGAAAAATGAAATCTCCAACCTGAAACTCCACATCTCTGCACCTAGGATCCGCATAACTCTTCTGTCTGCTAACTGCGGTCTCTAATCTGCGCTTAATCATGGCGACCTTCTCTGCAGCATCCTGAACCATCTCAGGTCCAGTCAAAGCTCTCTCACCAATCTCATCCCAACACAAAGGGGATCTACACTTCCTTCCATATAACGCCTCATATGGTGCCATACCAATACTGCTATGGTAGCTGTTATTATATGCAAACTCAATAAGTGATAAATGATCATCCCAGCTACCTCCCAAATCCAGGACACACATCCTCAACATATCTTCCAGTGTCTGGATCATCCTCTCAGACTGACCATCTGTCTGAGGATGAAAAGTAGTACTGAAATGCAACCTAGTGCCCATCGCTTCCTGCAACTTCTGCCAAAAACGAGAAGTAAACACTGAACCTCTATCTAATACAATGGATACAGGTACTCCATGAAGGCACACAATATGCTTCACATACAACTTCGCCAATCTAGCTACAGAATAAGTGGCTTTCACAGGTAGGAAATGTGCAGACTTCGTCAACCTGTCTACAATCACCCAGATGGAATCGTATCCATCCTTAGAACGAGGTAAACCGACCACAAAATCCATAGCTATCCTTTCTCACTTCCACTCGGGAATAGGAAGAGGCTGAAGCTTCCCAGAAGGCTGCTGATGTTCAGCTTTCACTTGCTGACACATCAAGCATTTCACAACATAATCAGCAACATCCTTCTTCAATCCGTCCCACCAGTATAAATCTCTGATACTGTGGTACATCTTAGTAACACCTGGATGTACGCTATAGGCTGTAGAATGTGCTTCCTCTAAAATCTCTTCTCTCAAATCATCCATATCAGGAACACACAATCTACCACTGATCCACAACACACCATCATCATCGAGTGTGAAATCAGTGAACTTCCCTGCACGAACATTCTCTGTAAGCTCTTCTAGAATAGGATCTCGACTCTGAGCTGCTTTAATCCTATCCCTCAGTATAGATCGTACTTTAAATTGAGCTAGCAGTCCACTTTAATCCTACTCTGCGCTTAATAACGATAACTTTCTCTGCAGCATCCTGAACCATCTCAGGTCCAGTCAAAGCTCTCTCACCAATCTCATCCCAACTCAATGGGGATCTACACTTCCTTCCATACAAAGCCTCACACGATGCCATGCCAATACTGCTATGGTAACTGTTATTATATGCAAACTCTACGAGTGGAAAATGATCATCCTAGCTACCTCCCAAATCTAGGACACACATTCTCAACATATCTTCCAGTGTCTGGATCGTCCTCTCAGACTGACCATCTGTCTGAGGATGAAAAGCAGTACTGAAATCCAACCTAGTGCCCATCGCTTCCTGCAACTTCTGCCAAAAATGAGAAGTAAACACTGAACCTCTATCTGACACAATGGACACAAGTACTCCATGCAGGCACACAATATGCTTCACATATAACTTCACCAATCTAGCTACAGAATAAGTGGCTTTCACAGGTAAGAAATGTGCAGACTTCGTCAACCTGTCTACAATCACCCAGATGGAATCGTATCCATCCTTCGAACGAGGTAATCCCACCATAAAATCCATAGCTATCCTTTCCCACTTCCACTCGGGAATAGGAAGAGGCTGAAGCTTCCCAAAAGGCTTCTGATGTTCAGTTTTCACTTGCTGACATGTCAAACACTTAGCAACATAATCAGCGACATCCTTCTTCAATCCATCCCACCAGTATAAGTCTCTGATACTGTGGTACATCTTAGTGACACCCGCATGTACGCTATAGGCTATAGAATATGCTTCCTCTAGGATCTCTTCTCTCAAATCATCCACATCAGAAACACACAATCTACCACTGATCCATAACACACCGTCATCATCGAGTGTGAAATTAGTGAACTTCCCTGCTTTGACATTCTCTGCAAGCTCTTCTAGAATAGGATCTCGACTCTGAGCTGCTTTAATCCTATCCCTTAGTACAGATCGCACCTTAAACTGAGCTAGCAGTCCACCTGACCTACTGATCTTTATCATTAGACCTTGATCCACCAACAAATGCAACCCCTGGATCAACGGTCTCCTCTCAACACTAATGTGAGCAAGACTGCCTGAGGACTTTCTACTCAAGGCATCTGCTACCACATTAGCCTTACCCGGATGATATAAGATCTCACAGTCATAATCTTTCAACAGTTCCAACCATCTCCTCTGCCTCAGATTCAGATCTCTCTACTGGAAAATGTACTTAAGGCTCTTGTGATCAGTAAAAATCTCATAAGTCACCCCGTACAAATAATGTCTCCAGATCTTCAAAGCAAAGATCATTACAGCCATTTCAAGGTCATGTGTGGGATAGTTTTGCTCATGCTTCTTCAACTACCTCAAAGCATAGGCTATCACCCTACCATTCTACATCAACACACAACCAAGGCCAACTCTAGAGGCATCACAATAAATTGTGAACTTGTCCACATTATTAGGCAAAGCTAACACTGGCGCTATGGTCAATTTCTCCTTCAACAACTGGAAACTATTCTCACAAGCTTCTGACCACTCGAAACTAACATTCTTTTGAGTCAAGCGAGTCATAGGGGTTGCTATTCTAGAAAAATCTTGCACAAACCGCCTATAAATACCCGACTAAACCCAAAAAACTATGAATCTTAGTAACAGAAGTCGGTCTAAGCCACTCAGAGACTGCTTCAATCTTTTGTGGATCAACTTGGATACCTTCTTTAGACACCACGTGTCCAAGAAAAGAAACACTCTCCATCCAGAAATCACACTTCGAGAATTTAGCATAAAGCTGATGATCTCTCAGTGTCTACAGTACAATCCTCAAGTGATATTGTAATATCCCGTATTTTTAAATATTTTTATACTGCATTGGGATATGTAGTATTATTAATTTTTGTATATATATTATGATATTTTTACGAGTTGATATGTATTTAAAATCTATTTTAATTATTGTGTATTATTTAAAGTGCTTTACGTAAAATTTTCCCGGGATTTGCATTTTCATGGAAATTTTCACGTAAATAATTTACTATTAATTATTTTAAATAGATTTACGAACTTGCATGAACTCATATATATTTTTAAAGTACTAAATAAAATATATATGTGTATTTATTTAATTAATTAGGGTTTAATAAATTACCCTAATATTTTATTATTTATTAATTTATTTTAATATTATTTAATTATTTTTTTAAGGTGTATTAAATTTTAAAATATTAAATTATTAGTGTGTGGTGTATATTTAATGTGTGTAATTTAATATAATTTTAATATATAGTATAAAGTATATATATATATACATATATACATTTAATATTTAACAAAAAATTAAAGTTTGATATAATTGCCAAATTGCCACTCGAGCTTCTCCCTCACTCCCGATCACTTCCCTCACCGTTCCGATCACTGTCGTCCCTATTTCTTACCGTTGGTGTGCCGTCTGGCATGCCACCTCCTTCCTCAGCCTCTTCCGTCGCCTGTTGCAGCCATTTCCAGCATCTGGAGGTCGATTTCGGCCGGAGAAGCCGAAAGTTGGAGCAATGTCATTCACGGCGATTTCGGCCACCATTTTCGACACCGCCAGTCTCTTTCTTCTCCTTGAGCTCTGGTGAGTGTGATTCCAAGCTTTTTTTCACTTAAAATGGTCTTGATTTGATTAGGTTTTGATTTTCGAATTCGGCCTATTAGGGTTTTTGAATTTTTTGAACTTCAATTTGATTGATTCATGAAAAATTCCTTCACAAATGTTGATCCTAATAGCTTAATCTACATGTGTGAATTTTTGTGGAATTTTTGGAGATTATTTTGATTTTTGGGTATTTTTGAATATTTTAATATTATTTTCTGATTTTCGAAAATTAATTAATTAATTAAATTATGAAATTATGTTTTATGATGAATATAGGTGTTGAAATGAATTATAAAAATTTATTTGGAATTTTTATGAATTTCTATGTATTTATTTGGAATTATTTAGGTTTATGTAATTTTGGGAAAATTAGGTTAATTGTCTTTTTAATTGAGATTAATTGGTTAATTGAGTTTAATTATTGATATTATTGATAAATATGTTGAGAAAATTAATTTTGGATAATTATACTATTTTTTGGTGAATTTTTGAAGTAATTATAGTATATTTATATATATAGGGGTATTATGGTAATTTTACATGAAATTGGCTAAAAATGTAATTTAATTGGTTTTAATAGCTATTTAAGGTATAAAAATGATTTCTAAAAATGATTTAGTATTTTTAATCAATTAAAACTATTTTTTGTGAATTATTTTCAATTATATATATAATATACGATTTTACTAATAAAATGAGTTTTTATCGGTTTTTACTGTGTTTTAAGGCTAATTATGTAATTTCTACGTATAAAATGTATTTCTATGTTATAAGGGTATTTTTGGTAATTCTGAAATTGTTCTGTGATTGTGGACCCCGATCAGTAGACTGTAGTTTGGAGTCTGACCGAGGGGTTGTCGATGGATTATTGTGCCTGTTTTTCAAAGTGTGTTTCTTTGCAGGGCCGGCTCTACTCTTTGAGTAGAGAGATGTCTGTTTTACAGGGGAGGTTCTGTCGAATTTTTGGTAGAATTCTTGTAAAACGTGAAGTCCGGTCAAACCCTAATTTCGATTCTGTGTTTAATATTCTAGATCAAATTTCTAGGACTTTCTGTTAGGTTTATTCTGATTTTTATCGTTATTGTTTATTTAGTTACGTCGAGATCGAAGCCTAGTGGACCAGGCCCGTCGGACCCATCTCGAGGAGCGCACTAAGTGTGAGTTACTATTTTATATATATATATGCTTTAGGATGCATGATTTTAGAAATATATGTTTTATTTTGATTAAATATGCATAAATAATGTGATTAGTATTTAAGTATATCTTTAGTTTATTTTTGGTTTATTTTTGGTATATATTAAATTATATGCATGTTTTATTAATAAATTATATTTAAAATGTTTTTAAATATATTTCTAGCTTAATTTGTAATTTGATTGGATTTATTTGACGTATATATATACTCGAAATATACCTGGTTTACTTTTGGTATATTTCCAGTATATATATGGTTTATATTATTATGTTATTTAAATTCATGCATCATTTATTTGTGAATGAATGTTTTATATTTATTATTGAAGGATATCAATAGAACGTGCTACCTAGTGGGCAACACTAGGACCAAGTATGTACCGGTACGCTTATAGCATTTAGGCTATATTACTAACTTGTTTGAGGATATTGAATGGATATGATTATTTGATGTGTGATATGATTTGGGAGTGTGATTGCTGAAGCTCAGTTGACCTAGTGTCTCGGGGCCAATCACACTGGTAGTTAGACTGCTGGAGCTCAGTCGACTTAGTGTCTCGAGGCCAGTTGTAATATCCTGTGTTTTTAAATATTTTAACACTGTACCGGGATATGCAGTATTAATAATTTTTGAATATATATTACGATATTTTTACGAGTTGATATGAATTTAAAACCTATTTTAATTATTGTGTATTATTTACAGTGCTTTACGTAAAATTTTCTCGGGACTTGCATTTTCGGGAAAATTTTCACGTAAATAATTTATTATTATTTATTTTAAATACATTTTCGGACTTGCATGAACTCATACGTATTTTTAAAATACTAAATAAAGCCTATGTGTACATATTTATTTAATTAGGGTTTAATTAATTGTCACGACCCAAAATAGGGGCCATGACCGGCGCTAGGGAACGGGAATTCTTTCGAATCCGGAACCCGTAGCAAGCCTAAAAATAAATAAATCATGCAATAACAATAATCATATAATATATATATGCAGCGGAAATAAAAAAAATCTTAAATATCACAATATCATTTTCATCACTGGATTTAAATAAAAATCTCATCTCATAGATACATAATCTCTTTAAAATAAAATACATGAAATCCAATACTTTAATTCACAACTACTGCAGTGTCTAGATAAAATAAATAAGACTCAAGTAGACAGTTTACATAAAGAAGCCGGGGCGGAAGAAATCCGGCGTATGACCTGCTATTGAGGTCTGAAGAAGTTGACTCTCCTGAAAAATAGTCAACGGAGGGGAGTCAGACCTCACTGAGTGAATTACTATAATATATATACATACACACTAAGTGATAATGCATACAGTCAACAGTATATATAATATATATATATATACAGGCAATTACACACAGGTGCAGTAAAATCATTTTTTATATACTTTATCTGAAAATCACAGTTTATGAAGGATCACATAGAACCCTAGAATATCGTAACCTCAAAAATAGTGTTAAACAACACTCTGGCCATACAGGCTCACTTATTCCAAATATATCCACTTAATCCATTTGGATAGTAGACTGGCCCCGAGACACTAAGTCAACCGAGCTCCAGCAGTCTGACTGCCAGTGTGATTGGCCCCGAGACACTAAGTCAACCGAGCTCCAGCAATCACACCCAAAAACCACATCTCACATATATCAATAATCATAATCAAACAATATCCACAATAATCTAATAATATAGCCTAAAGCTATAGGCGTACCGGTACGTACTCGGTCCTAGTGCTGCCCACTAGGTAGCACATTCTATTGATATCCTTCATTAATAAATAATATAAAACATTCATTCACAATAAATGATGCATGAATTTAAATGAAATAGCAATATAATCCATATATATACCGGAAATATACCAAAAGTAAACCAGGTATATTTCGAGTATATATATATATATATATATCAAATACATTCAATCAAATTATAAATTAAGCTGGAAATATATTTAAAAACATTTTAAATATATTTTATTCACAAAATATGCATATAATTTAGTATATATCAAAAATAAACCAAAAGTATACTTAATGTAAACTTAAGAAATAATCAAATTATTTATGCATATTTAATCAACATAAAACATGCATTTCTAAATCATGCATTCTAAGTATATATATATAGTATAGTAACTCACCTAGTGCGCTCCACGAGACAGGTCCGACGGGCCTGGTCCACTAGCCCTCGGTCTCGGCGTAACTAAACAAGAAATAAGTAATCGACATCAGAATAACCCTAACAGAAATCCTAGAATTCAATCTAGAGTATTAAACACAGAATCAGAAATTTAGGGTTCGACTGGATATCACGTTTTACGAGAATTCTACCGAAAATCCGGCAGAACCTCCCCTGTAAAACGGACATCTCTCTACTCAAAAGAGTAGAGCCGACCCTGCAAAGAAATACGCTTCAAAAATAAACACCACATCTCATTCACAACCCCTCGGTCGGACTCCAGACTACAGTCTACCGACCGGGGTCCACAAACACAGAACACTTCCAGATATAACAAAAATATCCTTAAATCACAGAAATACATTTTCATAGGTAGAAATTACATATTTAACCTTGAAACACTATAAAAATCGATTAAAACTCATTTTATTAGAAAAACCGTATATTTTATTTATAATTGAAAATAATTCACGAAAAATAGTTTTATTTAGTTAAAAATACCAAATATTTTGTAGAAATCATTTTTATACCTCAAATAACTATTAAAACCAATTAAATTACATTTTTAGCCAATTTAGGGTAAAATTACCAAAATACCCCTATATATATAAATATACCTAAATTACTTCAAAAATTCACCAAAAATCATACAATTATCCAAAATTAATTTTCTCAACATATTTATCAATAATATTAATAATTAAACCCAATTAACCAATTAATTTCAATTAAAAACACATTTAACCTAATTTTCTCAAATTCACATAAACTCAAATAATTAAAAATAAATACATAGAGATTCATAAAAATTCCAAATAAATTCCTATAATTTATTTCAACACCTAATTTAACCATAAACTCCAATTTCATAATTTAAATAATTAATTTCCGAAAATTAGAAAATAATATTAAAATATTCAAAAATACCCAAAAATCCAAACAATCTCCAAAAATTCTACAAAAATTCATACATGAAGATTAAGCTACTAGGAACAACATTTGTGAAGGAAGTTTCCATGAATCATCCAATTCGAAGCTCAAAAAAATCGAAAACCCTAATGTGACCGAATTGAGTTTTAGCTCAAACCTCAAAATCCACTTGATTTCAGGCCGAAAGGAGCTTAGAATTGGAATCACCGGAGCTCAAGGAGTCGATGAAGACCGGCGGTGCACGAAATGGTGGCCGAAATCGTCGTCGACGGCAAAAAGCTCAACTTGCTGCCATGGCGGATTCCAGGCGTTCCAGCGGGCTTCCGGCGGCCTGGTCACGTCGGAGAGGAAGAGGAAGGAAGGGGAAGGAGGTTGGCGGCAGCTGGTGGCAGCGAGGGGCGGTCCGGCGTGCTGGAATGGGAGGCGCAGTGAGGGTGAGCGATCGGGAGAGAAGAAGGATAGGGAGGGGGCAAAATGGTAATTTTCCAATTCTTTTTGATTTTTGACAAATATATGCATATATATATACTTTATACTATATATTAAAATAATATTAAATTACACATCAAATATACACCACACACATAAAAATATTAATATTTTAATAATTTATACTAAATAAAATTAATTAAATAACAATAAAACAATTTAATACTTAATAAAATATTAGGGAAATAATAAACCCTAATTAAATAAATATACACACACCGGCTTTATTTAATAATTTAAAAATATGTATGAGTTCATGCAAGTCCGTAAATACATTTAAAATAATTAATAATATATTGTTTACGTGAAAATTTCCCCGAAAATGAAAGTCTCGGGAAAATTTTACGTAAAATACTGAAAATAATATACAATAGTTAAAATAGGTCTAAAATACATATTAACTCGTAAAAATATCATATAAAATATAGAAATCATTGACACTGCATATCCCGGTACTGTGTAAAAATATTTTAAAAACACGGGATATTACATTAATATTACCCTAATATTTTATTGATTGTTTATTAGTTTTATTGTTATTTAATTATTTTTATTTAGTATAAATTATTAAAATATTAAATTTTATGTGTGTGGTGTATAATTAATGTGTGTAATTTAATATTATTTTATTATATAGTATAAAGTATATATATATACATATTATAAGTCAAAAGAATAAACTTTTGGAAAATTACCATTTTGCCCCCCGACTATCTCCTTCTTCCCCGACCGTTTCCTTCGCCGTCCGGACGCCTGTCAAGCTATTTTCTCATCGTTGGTGTGCCGTCCGGTGTGCCACCACCTTCCTCAGCCTCTTCCGCCGCCTGTAGTAGCCATTTCCAGCGTCTGGAAGTGGATTTTGGCCGAAGAAGTCGAATTTCCTTCCACCGTCGATCACAACGATTTCGGTCACCATTTTCGACACCGCCAGTCTCTTTCTTCTCCTTGAGCATCGGTGAGTGTGATTCTAGCTTTGGTTTGAGCTTAAATGGTCTAGATTTGCTTAGTTTTTAAATTTTCCAATTCGGCCATATTAGGGTTTTCGATTGTTTTGAGCTTCGAATTGATTGATTAATGAAAAATCCATTCACAAATGTTGATCCTAGTAGCTTAATCTACATGTATGAATTTTTGGAGATTTTTTGGATTTTTGGGTATTTTTGAATATTTTAATATTATTTTCTAATTTTTGGAAATTAATTATTTAAATTATGAAATTTTGTTTTATGGTTAAATTAGGTGTTGAAATGAATTATAGGAATTTATTTGGAATTTTTATGAATTTCTAAGTATTTATTTTGAATTATTGAAGTTTATGTAATTTAGGAAATTAGGATTAATTATGTTTTTAATTGAATTTAATTGGTTAATTGAGTTTAATTATTGATATTATTGACAAATATGTTGAGAAAATTAATTTTTAATAATTTTATAATTTTTGGTGAATTTTTGAAGTAATTATAGTATATTTATATATATAGGGGTATTTTGGTAATTTTACCCTAAATTGGCTAAAAATGTAATTTAATTGGTTTTAATAGTTATTTAAGGTATAAAAATGATTTCTATATATGATTTAGTATTTTTAACTAATTAAAACTATTTTTCGTGAATTATTTTCAATTATATATATAATATACGGTTTTACTAATAAAATGAGTTTTTATTGGTTTTTATTGTGTTTTAAGGTTAATTATGTAATTTCTACTTATAAAATGTATTTCTATGTTATAAGGATATTTTTGGTATTTCTGAAATTATTCTGTGATTGTGGACCCCAGTCGGTGGACTATAGTTTGGAGTCCGACCGTGGGATTTTGATTGTGCTCTGTGTAGTTTTTTGAAGTGTATTTCCTTGCAGGGTCGGCTCTACTCTTTTGAGTAGAGAGATGTCCGTTTTACAGGGGAGGTTCTGCCAGATTTTTGGTAGAATTCTCGTAAAACGTGATATCCGGTCGAACCCTGATATTAATTCTGTGTTTAATACTCTAGATCGAATTCTAGGATTTCTGTTAGGTTTATTCTAATGTCGGTTATTTATTGCTTGTTTAGTTGCGCTAAGACCGAGGGCTAGTGGACCAGGCCCATCGAACCCGTCTCGTGGAGCGCACTAGGGTGAGTTACTATACTATATATATATGCTTTAGGATGAATGATTTAGAAATATATGTTTTATTTTGATTAAATATGCATAAATAATATGATTTGTATTTAAGTATATTTTTGGTTTATTTTTGGTATATATTAAATTATATGTATGTTTTGTTAATAAATTATATTTAAAAATGTTTTTAAATATATTTCTAGTTTAATTTATGATTTGATTGGATTTATTTGACGTATATATACTCGAAATATACCTGGTTTACTTTTGGTATATTTCTAGTATATATATGGTTTATGTTGATAATTTTATTGAACTTCATGCATCATTTATTTGTGAATGAATGTTTTATATTATTAATGATGAAGGATATCAATAGAACATGCTACCTAGTGGGCAGCACTAGGACCGAGTACGTACCGGTACGCCTATAGTATTTAGGCTATATTACTAACTTATTTGTGGATACTGATTGAATGTGATTATTGATATGTGTGAGATATGGTTTGGAGGTGTGATTGCTGGAGCTCGATTGACCAAGTGTCTCGGGGCCAATCACATTGGTAGTCAGACTGCTGGAGCTCGGTTGACTTAATGTCTCGGGGCCAGTCTACTGTCTAAATGGATTAAGTGGATATATTTGGATTCAGTGAGCCTTCATGGCTAGAGTGTTGTCTAACACTATTTTTGAGGTTGCGATATCATAGGGTTCCATTTGATCCTTCATAAACTGTGATTTTAAATAAAAATATATAAAAATGATTTTTCTGCATCTGTGTGAATTTGCCTGTATATATTTACATATTATATATACTGTTGTCTGTATGCATTGTCATTTAGCGTGTATGTATATATTATAGTAATTCACTCAGTGAGGGCTGACTTCCCTCTGTTGACAATTTTTCAAGAGAGTCAACATCTTCAGACCTCAGTAGCAGGCCTGCATGCCGGATTTCTTTCGCCCCGGCTTATTTGTGTAAACTGCTTACTTGAGTCTTATTTTTATAATCTAGACACTACAGTAGTTGTAAATTAATTGTGGGATTTTATGTATTTTATTTATGTGAGATATTGTATTATATTTGAAACTGGATTTGTATTAAAAGATTTATATATATGAGATGAGATTTGACTTAAATCCAGTTGGTGAAATTAATATTGTGATATTTATGATTTTCATTTCCGCTACATTATATATTGCTACTATTATTGCATGTTTTATTTTATTTTTAGGCTTGCTACGGGTTCCGGATTTGAAAGAATTCCCGTTCCCTAGCGCCGGTCATGGCCCCTGTTTTGGGTCGTGACAAAGTTGGTATCAAAGCAGAGTTCTGCGTCAGGGCTTAGTTACTTAAGTTGTGGCCCTAGTTTTCAGAGTTGTGTTTTCTATTGAACTACTGCAGTGAATTAGGTTCGAGTATGTCTTGATAAGTATTCCTTGCTTAGTTTTCTACGTTATTCCTCCGTTGTCTGTTCTATCTGAATCTTTTCATTTGTCTTTTCATAACGAGGAGGTGAGCGCGTGTCGCTCCACCGGTCATTGAGGCCGAGGATGATGAGTCTTTTTAGGATGAGGTTTTACCTCCTGAGCAGCCAGTTAGACGTAGAGGTCGTGGCAGAGGTAAACCTCGAGGAGCGGCAGGTCACCGTAGGCAGAGAGAGTTACAAGATGAGGAGCCTGTAGAGCCTGAATTTGATGTTCCTGTGCCTCCAGTTGTTCAGCCTGCCTATCAGCAGGGTATGTCTGACCCTGAGGCAGCTTTGTTCTATACCCGAGTTGGCAGGATTTCGTTTGATGGTACTTCCGATCCGTTAGATGTTCTGCATGCGATTGAGACTAGGACTCAGACTGCCCATACTGAGTATCAGCGGATCATGATCGTCAAGTTATCTGTCGAGGGACCAGCCTTAGATTGGTTCATTCAGATGATTCAGCCTTATATGATGACGATGACGTGGGCTCAGTTCAGAGAGAGATTTATGAGGAGATTCTGTCCAGAGCCTCTTCGTTTGAGCTATCGTCTCCGTTTGACTAGTATTTCTTGTGGAGATCGGTCTGTAGAGGAGTATACCTGAGAGTTTCTTCGGCTGGATAGATATGTTGAGGATCTGATGCGAGATCAGTATTTTGCGATCACTACCTACATTACTGGTTTGGGTTCAACGTTTGTTGGTATGCCTATAGCAGGCCTTACTCTGGAGTCTGTGATTGAGTTGGCTAAGGAGATTGAGCTGAGGCTAGTTAGGCAGGGAGCGATGCCTGATTACTACCAGCTGGGAGTTCAGTCGAGTGGATTGCAGGCTACTCCGTATTCTAGTTTTCATGTTGGTTCGAGTAGTCAGCAGCGAGGTCCGACTCAGCAGAGTCAGAGACAGCAGCAGCGAGTGCATCAGAGTAATAGACATGGCCGTGGAGGTCAGCGTAGATCATTCAGGTTTGGGTCAGGTGCTTCGAGTAGCAGCAGTGGCCGTAGTTCTGGATCAGCGGCCAGTGTTTGTCAGACTTGTGGTAGAGTCCATCAGGGACCGTGTTATCTGACACCGCTGACATGCTTCAGATGAGGGCAGACATGACATTTTGCTAGATCGTGTCCTTACTCCGGATATCAACAACCGCAGATTCTGCAATTCCCACAGCAGTCAATTGCTAGTGCTACACCCATGCCATTTCAATTACCACCAGCCCAACATCAGAGTTCCACTCAGCTTGTTCCATAACAGAGTCATGGTAGAGGTACTAGAAGAGGTGCCAGAGGTGTTGGCCAGGCTTCTACCAGTCAGCAGGGAGGTTGAGGTCAGGCTAGAGTCTTTCATCTCACTCAGCAGGATGCTCAGGCATCTAATGCAGTCATGGCAGGTATTGTTTCTGTTTGTTACCTGGATGCATGGGTTTTGTTTGATCCGGGTGCCACGCATTCATTCGTTTCTCCCATTTTTGCTTCCAAATCTTGTTGGCAAGCTTCGAGGATGGCTTTTCCTTTATCTATTGCCACTCCTCTAAGCGATTCTTTGGACACTGATATTGTTCTTTCTGGTTGTCCAGTTCTCATGGGAGATAGAGAATTACCCGCTGATTTGATTCTGTTGGATGTGATGGAGTTTGATGTTATTTTGGGAATGGATTGGTTATCTCAACACTATGCCATAGTAGATTGCAGGAATAAAGAGGTGACTTTCAGAATTCCTGGTGAAGTAGAGTTTAAGTTTGTTAGTGATAGGAGTTCAGCACCTCAGAATCTTATTTTTGCTATTACGGCTAGGAAGTTATTGAAGAAAGGATGTCAGGGATATTTGGCATTGGTCAGGGATACTTCAGTGGAGAAGTTGTCACTGATAGATGTTCCTGTTGCTTGTGAGTTTCCTGATGTTTTTCCCGAGGAGTTACCAGGTTTACCACCTCATAAAGAGATTGAATTCTGTATAGATGTGGTACTAGGTACTACTCCTATATCTATGCCACCCTATTGTATGGCTCCTGCAGAGTTGAAAGAGTTGAAGGAGCAGTTGCAAGAGTTGTTGGATAAAGGTTTCATCAGACCTAGTGTTTCTCCTTGGGGTGCACCAATCCTGTTTGTGAAGAAGAAGGATGGTACCCTGAGACTGTGCATTGACTATAGAGAGTTGAATAAGGTGATAGTAAAGAACAAGTATCCTCTCCCGAGGATAGATGATTTGTTTGATCAGCTACAGGGTACACAATTCTTTTCCAAGATTGATTTGAGGTCAGGTTATCATCAGTTGCGGATTATTGAGGCCGATATTCCTAAAATAGCATTCCGCACACGATATGGCCATTATGAGTTTCTGGTAATGTCTTTTGGTTTGACTAATGCACCAACAGCTTTTATGGACCTGATGAATAGGGTATTCAGACCTTATGTGGATCAGTTTGTGGTAGTCTTCATTGATGATATACTGGTATATTCGAGGAGTATGGAGGAGCATGTATATCACTTGAGGATTGTACTACAGACATTGAGAGATCATCAACTTTATGCTAAATTCTCGAAGTGTGATTTCTGGATGGAGAGTGTTTCTTTTCTTGGACACGTAGTGTCTAAAGAAGGTATTCAGGTTGATCCACAGAAGATTGAGGCAGTATCTGAGTGGCCTAGACTTACTTCTGTTACAGAGATTCGAAGTTTTCTGGGTTTAGTCGGGTATTATAGGCAGTTTGTGCAAGATTTTTCTAGAATTGCATCCCCTATGACTCGCTTGACTCAGAAGAGCATTAGATTCGAGTGGTCAGAAGCTTGTGAGAATAGTTTCCAGTTGTTGAAGGAGAAGTTGACCACAACGCCAGTATTAGCTTTGCCTAATAGTGTGGATAAGTTCACAGTTTACTGTGATGCCTCTAGAATTGGTCTTGATTGTGTGTTGATGCAGAATGGAAGGGTAATAGCCTATGCTTCGAGGCAGTTGAAGAAGCATGAGCAGAACTATCCCACACATGATCTTGAGATGGCTGCAGTGATCTTTGCTTTGAAGATTTGGAGACATTATTTGTACGGGGTGACTTGTGAGATATTTACTGATCACAAGAGCCTTAAGTACATTTTTCCAGCAGCGAGATATGAATCTGAGGCAGAGGAGATGGTTGGAATTGTTGAAGGATTATGATTATGAGATCTTATATCATTCGGGTAAAACTAATGTGGTAGCAGATGCCTTGAGTAGGAAGTCCTCAGGCAATCTTGCTCACATCAATGTTGAGAGGAGACCATTGATTCAGGAATTGCATCTGTTGGTGGATCAAGGTCTGATGATGAAGATTAGTAGATCAGGTGGACTGGTAGCTCAATTTAAAGTGCGATCTGTACTGAGGGATAGGATTAAAGCAGCTCAGAGCCGAGATCCTATTCTAGAAGAGCTTGCAGAGAATTTCAAAGTAGGGAAGTTCACTGATTTCACACTTGATGATGATGGTGTGTTGTGGATCAGTGGTAGATTGTGTGTTCCTGATGTGGATGATTTGAGAGAAGAGATTTTAGAGGAAGCACATTCTACAGCTTACAGCGTTCATCCGGGTGTCACTAAGATGTACCACAGTATCAGAGATTTATAATGGTGGGATGGATTGAAGAAAGATGTCATTGATTATGTTACGAAGTGCTTGACATGTCAGCAAGTGAAAGCTGAACATCAGAAGCCTTATGGGAAGCTTCAGCCTCTTCTTATTCCCGAGTGGAAGTGGGAAAGGATAGCTATGGATTTTGTGGTAGGTTTACCTCGTTCGAAGGATGGATACGATTCCATCTAGGTAATTGTAGATAGGTTGACGAAGTTTGCACATCTCTTGCCTGTGAAAGCCACATATTCAGTTGCTAGATTGGCGAAGTTGTATGTGAAGCATATCGTATGCCTTCATGGAGTACCTGTGTCCATTGTGTCAGATAGAGGTTCGGTGTTTACTTCTCATTTTTGGCAGAAGTTGCAGGAAGCGATGGGCACTAGGTTGGATTTCAATACTGCTTTCCATCCTCAGACAGATGGTTAGTCTGAGAGGACAATCCAGACACTGGAAGATATGTTGAGGATGTGTGTCTTGGATTTGGGAGGTAGCTGGGATGATCATTTGTCACTTGTTGAGTTTGCATATAATAAGAGCTACCATAGCAGTATTGGTATGGCACCGTATGAGGCGTTGTATGGAAGGAAGTGTAGATCCCCTTTGTGTTGGGATGAGATTGGTGAGAGAGTTTTGACTGGACCTGAGATGGTTCAAGATGCTGCAAAGAAAGTCACCGTGATCAAGCAAAGATTAGAGACCGCAGTTAGCCGGCAGAAGAGTTATGCAGATCCTAGGCACATAGATGTGGAGTTTCAGGTTGGAGATTTCATTTTTCTGAAGGTATCTTCGATGAAGAGTGTGATGAGATTTGGTAGGAAGGGTAAGTTAGCACCGAGGTATATTGGACCGTTTGAGATTCTGGAGAGAGTTGGCACTGTTGCATATCGGTTGGATTTGCCTCCGAGTATGTCACAAGTGCATCCAGTATTTCATATCTCGATGTTGAGGAAGTATATCTCAGACCCTTCACACGTGTTGCAGCCCGACAGTGTAGAAGTGAGTGAAGATTTGACGTTTGTGGAAGAACCTGTGGCAATCGTTGATTTTCAAGTTCGACAGTTGCGATCGAAGCAGATTCCGATGGTCAAGGTTCTATGGCATAGCAACAGAGTTGAGGAGTATACGTGGGAGACTGAAGCTGAGATGCGAGCTTCTTACCCGTATCTCTTTCCTTCTTGATCCTGTTTTCTGGAATTCGGGGATGAATTCTTGTAAGGGGGGAAGATTGTAATATCTCGTGTTTTTAAATATTTTAACATTGTACCGGGATATGCAGTGTTAATAATTTTTGAATATATATTACGATATTTTTATGAGTTGATATGAATTTAAAACCTATTTTAATTATTGTGTATTATTTACAGTGATTTATGTAAAATTTTCCCGGGACTTGCATTTTCGGGAAAATTTTCACGTAAATAATTTATTATTATTTATTTTAAATACATTTTTGGACTTGCATGAACTCATACGTATTTTTAAAATACTAAATAAAGCCTATGTGTACATATTTATTTAATTAGGGTTTAATAAATATTACCATAATATTTTATTGATTGTTTATTAGTTTTATTGTTATTTAATTATTTTTATTTAGTATAAATCATTAAATTATTAAATTTTATGTGTGTGGTGTATATTTAATGTGTGTAATTTAATATTATTTTATTATATAGTATAAAGTATATATATATACATATTATAAGTCAAAAGAATAAACTTTTGGAAAATTACCATTCCCCCCCCCCCGACTATCTCCTTCTTTCCTGACCGTTTCCTTCGCCGTCCGGATGCCTGTCATGCCATTTTCTCGCCGTTGGTGTGCCGTCTGGTGTGCCACCACCTTCCTCAGCCTCTTCCGCCGCCTGTAGTAGCCGTTTCTGGCGTCTAGAAGTGGATTTTGGCCGGAGAAGCCGAATTTCCTTCCACCGTCGATCACGACGATTTCGGCCACCGTATTCAACACCGCCGGTCTTTTTCTTCTCCTTGAGCACCGGTGAGTGTGATTCTAGCTTTGGTTTGAGCTTAAATGGTCTAGATTTGCTTAGTTTTAAAATTTTCAAATTCGGCCATATTAGGGTTTTCGATTGTTTTGAGCTTCGAATTGATTGATTCATGAAAACTCCCTTCACAAATGTTGATCCTAGTAGCTTAATCTACATGTATGAATTTTTGGAGATTTTTTGGATTTTTGGGTATTTTTGAATATTTTAATATTATTTTCTAATTTTTGGAAATTAATTATTTAAATTATGAAATTTTGTTTTATGGTTAAATTAGGTGTTGAAATGAATTATAGGAATTTATTTGGAATTTTTATGAATTTCTAAGTATTTATTTTGAATTATTGAAGTTTATGTAATTTAGGAAATTAGGATTAATTATGTTTTTAATTGAATTTAATTGGTTAATTGAGTTTAATTATTGATATTATTGACAAATATGTTGAGAAAATTAATTTTTAATAATTGTATAATTTTTGGTGAATTTTTGAAGTAATTATAGTATATATATATATATAGGGGTATTTTGGTAATTTTAACCTAAATTGGCTAAAAATGTAATTTAATTGGTTTTAATAGTTATTTAAGGTATAAAAATGATTTCTATAAATTATTTAGTATTTTTAACTAATTAAAACTATTTTTCATGAATTATTTTCAATTATATATATAATATACGGTTTTACTAATAAAATGAGTTTTTATTGGTTTTTATTGTGTTTTAAGGTTAATTATGTAATTTCTACTTATAAAATGTATTTCAATGTTATAAGGATATTTTTGGTATTTCTGAAATTATTCTGTGATTGTGGACCCCGGTCGGTGGACTATAGTTTGGAGTCCGACCGTGGGATTTTGATTGTGCTTTGTGTAGTTTTTCAAAGTGTATTTCCTTGCAGGGTCGGCTCTACTCTTTTGAGTAGAGAGATGTCCGTTTTACAAGGGAGGTTCTGCTGGATTTTTGGTAGAATTCTCGTAAAACGTGATATCCGGTCGAACCCTGATATCGATTCTGTGTTTAATACTCTAGATCGAATTCTAGGATTTCTGTTAGGTTTATTCTGATGCCGGTTATTTATTGCTTGTTTAGTTGCGCCGAGACCGAGGGCTAGTGGACCAGGCCCATCGGACCCGTCTCGTGGAGCGCACTAGGGTGAGTTACTATACTATATATATATGCTTTAGGATGCATGATTTAGAAATATATGTTTTATTTTGATTAAATATGCATAAATAATATGATTTGTATTTAAGTATATTTTTGGTTTATTTTTGGCATATATTAAATTATATGTATGTTTTGTTAATAAATTATATTTAAAAATGTTTTTAAATATATTTCTAGTTTAATTTATGATTTGATTGGATTTATTTGACGTATATATACTCGAAATATACCTGGTTTACTTTTGGTATATTTCTAGTATATATATGGTTTATGTTGATAATTTTATTGAACTTCATGCATCATTTATTTGTGAATGAATGTTTTATATTTAATGATGAAGGATATCAATAGAACGTGCTACCTAGTGGGCAGCACTAGGACCGAGTACGTACCGGTACGCCTATAGTATTTAGGCTATATTACTAACTTATTTGTGGATACTGATTGAATGTGATTATTGATATGTGTGAGATATGGTTTGGAGGTATGATTGCTGGAGCTCGATTGACCAAGTGTCTCGGGGCCAATCACACTGGTAGTCAGACTGCTGGAGCTCGGTTGACTTAGTGTCTCAGGGCCAGTCTACTGTCTAAATGGATTAAGTGGATATATTTGGATTCAATGAGCCTTCATGGCTAGAGTGTTGTCTAACACTATTTCCGAGGTTGCGATATCATAGGGTTCTATTTGATCCTTCATAAACTATGATTTTAAATAAAAATATATAAAAATGATTTTTCTGCATCTGTGTGAATTTGGCTGTATATATTTACATATTATATATACTATTGTCTGTATGCATTGTCATTTAGCGTGTACATATATATTATAGTAATTCACTCAGTAAGGTCTGACTCCCCTCTGTTGACAATTTTTCAAGAGAGTCAACATCTTCAGACCTCAGTAGCAGGCATGTACGTCGGATTTCTTCCGCCCTGGCTTCTTTGTGTAAACTGCTTACTTGAGTCTTATTTTTATAATCTAGACACTGCAGTAGTTGTAAATTAATTATGGGATTTTATGTATTTTATTTATGTGAGATATTGTATTATATTTGAAACTGGATTTGTATTAAAAGATTTATATATATGAGATGAGATTTGACTTAAATCCAATTGGTGAAATTAATATTGTGATATTTATGATTTTCATTTCCGCTGCATTATATATTGCTACTATTATTGCATGTTTTATTTTATTTTTAGGCTTGCTACGGGTTCCGGATTCGAAAGAATTCCCATTCCCTAGCGCCGGTCATGGCCCCTGTTTTGGGTCATGACACCAGTCTACTGTCTGAATGGAATAAGTGAATATATTTGGAATAAGTGAGCCTGTATGGCTAGAGTGTTGTCTAACACTATTTTGAGGTTGCGATTTTCTAGGATTCTATTTGATCCTTTATAAAAATGATTTTCAATAAAATATATAAAATGATTTTACTGCATCTGTGTGTATTTGCCTGTATATATACATATTAGATATATATTGTTGATTGTATGCATTGTCATTTAGTGTGCATGTATATATATTATAGTAATTCACTCAGTGAGGTATGACTCCCCTTCGTTGACTAATTTTTCAGGAGAGTCATCATCTTCAGACCTCAGTAGCAGGCCTGTACACCAGATTTCTTCCACCCTGGCTTCTTTATGTAAACTGCTTCTTTGAGTCTTGAGTTTTATTTTATCTAGACACTGCAGTAGTCATTAAATTGTTAAAGAGATGTTGTATTATATTTGAACTGGATTTGTATTAAGAGTTTATATATATATGAGATGGGTATTTAATTTAAATCCAGTTGGTGGAAATGTTATTATGATACTTATGATTTTTATTTCCGCTGCACTGTATTTTATTTAACTGTGATATTATTATTATTATTATTATTAGTGCATGTTTATTTTATTTTTTTTTAGGCTTGCTACGGGTTCCGGATTCAAAAGAATTCCCATTCCCTAGCGCCGGTCATGGCCCCTATTTTGGGTCGTGATAAAGTTGGTATCAGAGCGGAGTTCTGTGTCAGGGCTTAGTTATGTGAGTTGTGGCCCTAGTTTTAAAGTTGTGTTTTCTTTTGGTAACTACTGCAGTGAATTAGGTTCGAGTACGTCTTGATAAGTATTCCTTGCTTTAGTTTCCTGTGTTATTCCTCTGTAGTTTGTTTTTTCTGAATCATTCTGTTGTGTTTTCAGAATGAGGAGGCGAGCGCATGTCGCTCCACCGGTCGTTGAGGCCGAGGATGATGAGTCTTTTCAAGATGAGGTTTTACCTCCTGAGCAGCCAGTTAGACATAGAGGTCATGGCAGAGGTAGACCTCGAGGAGTGGCAGGTCACTGTAAGCAGAGAGAGTTATAGGACGAGGAGCCTGTAGAGCCTGAGTTTGATGTTCCTGTACCTCCAGTTGTTCAGCCTGTTCAGCCTGCCTATCAACAAGGTATGTCTGACCCTGAGGCAGCTTTGTTCTATGCCCGAGTTGGCAGGATTGCATTTGATGGGACTTCTGATCCGTTAGATTTTCTGCATGCGATTGAGACTCGGACTCGGACTGCTCATACCGAGTACCAGCGGATCATGATTATCAAGTTATCTGTCGAGGGACCAGCCCTAGATTGGTTCATTCAGATGATCCAGCCTTATATGATGACGATGACCTAGGTTCAGTTCCGAGAGCGATTTATGAGGAGATTATGTCCAGAGCCTCTCCGTATGAGCTATCATCTCTATTTGACCAGCATTTCTCACGGTGATCGATCTGTAGAGGAGTACACTCGAGAGTTTCTTCGTCTGGGTAGATATGCAGAGGATCTAATGCGAGATCAGTATTTCACAGTCACTACCTACGTTACTGGTTTGGGTTCAGCATTTGCTGGTATGCCTACAACAAGCCTTACTCTCGAGTCTGCAATTGAGTTAGCCAAGGAGATTGAGCTGAGGCTAGTTAGGCAGGGAGCGATGCCTGATTATTACCAGCTAGGAGTTCAGTCGAGTGGATTACAGGCTACTCCGTATTCGAGTTTTCATGTTGGATCGAGTAGTCAGCAGTGAGGTCCGACTCAGCAGAGTCAGAGACAGCAGCAGCAAGTGCATCGAAGCAGTAGACATGGCCATGGAGGTTAGCATAGGTCATTCAGATTTGGGTTAGGTGCTTCGAGCAGCAGCAGTGGTCGTAGTTCTGGATCAGCGGCCAGTGTTTGCCAGACTTGTGGTAGAGTCCATCAGGGACCGTGTTATCTGACACCACTGACATGCTTCAGATGCGGGCAGACAGGACATTTTGCCAGATCGTGTCCTTATTCCGGGTATCAGCAGTCGCAGATTCCATGATTCCCACAGCAGTCGATTGCTAGTGCTGCACCAGTGCCATTTTAGTTACCTCCAGCCCAGCATCAGAGTTCCACTCAACTTGTCCCACAGCAGAGTCATGGTAGAGGTACTAGAGGAGGTACCAGAGGTGTTGGCCAGGCTTCTACCAATCAGCAGGGAGGTCGAGGACAGGCCAGAGTTTTTCATCTTACTCAGCAGGATGCTCAGGCATCTAATGCAGTCATGGCAGGTATTGTTTCTATTTGTTACGTGGATGCTTGGGTTTTATTTGATCCGAGTGCCACGCATTCATTTGTTTCTCCCATTTTTGCTTCTAAATCTTATTGGCAAGCTTCGAGGATGGCTTTTCCTCTGAGTGATTCTTTGGACACCGATATTGTTCTTTCTGGTTGTCCAGTTCTCGTGGGAGATAGAGAATTACCCGCTGATTTGATCTTGTTGGATGTGATGAAATTTGATGTTATTCTGGGAATGGACTGGTTATCTCAGCACTATGCCATGGTAGATTACAGGAATAAAGAGGTGATGTTCAGAATTCCTAATGAAGAAGAGTTTAAGTTTGTGGGTGATAGGAGTTCAGCACCTCAGAATCTTATTTCTGCTATTACGGCTAGGAAGTTATTAAGGAAAGGATGTCAGGGATATTTGGCATTAGTCAGGGATACTTCAGTGGAGAAGTTTTCACTCACAGATGTTCCTGTTGCTTGTGAGTTTCCTGATGTTTTTCTTGAGGAGTTGCCAGGTTTACCACCTCACAGAGAGATAAAGTTCTGTATAGAAGTGGTTCCAGGTACTACTCCTATATCTATGCCAACCTACAGAATGGCTCCTGCAGAGTTGAAGGAGCAGTTGCAAGAGTTGTTGGATAAGGGTTTTATCAGACCCAGTGTTTCTCCTTAGGCTGCACCAGTCCTGTTTGTGAAGAAGAAGGATGGTACCCTAAGACTGTGCATTGACTACAGAGAGCTGAATAAGGTGACAGTAAAGAACAAGTATCCTCTCCTGAGGATAGATGATTTGTTTGATCAACTACAGGGTGCATAGTTCTTTTCCAAGATTGACTTGAGGTCGAGTTATCATCAGCTGCAGATTAGTGAAGCTGATATTCCTAAAACAGCATTCCGCACTCGATATGGCCATTATGAATTTCTGGTGATGTCTTTTGGTTTGACTAATGCACCAGTAGCTTTTATGGACCTGATGAATAGGGTATTCAAACCATATGTGGATCAGTTTGTGGTAGTCTTCATTGATGATATACTGGTATATTCAAGGAGTCTGGAGGAGCATGTATATCATTTAAGGATTGTACTACAGACACTGAGCGATCATCAGCTTTATGCTAAATTCTCGAAGTGTGATTTCTGGATGGAGAGTGTTTCTTTTCTTGGACACGTGGTGTCTAAAGAAGGTATCTAGGTTGATCCACAGAAGATTGAAGCAGTGTCTGAGTGGCCTAGACCGACTTCTGTTACTGAGATTCGAAGTTTTCTGGGTTTAGCCGGGTATTATAGGCAGTTTGTGCAGGATTTTTCCAGAATTGCAGCCCCTATGACTCGCTTGACTCAAAAGAATGTCAGATTCGAGTGGTCAGAAGCTTGTGAGAATAGCTTTCAGTTGTTGAAGGAGAAATTGACCACAGCGCCAGTGTTAGCTTTGCCTAATAGTGTGGACAAGTTCACAGTTTATTGTGATGCCTTTAGAATTGGCCTTGGTTATGTGTTGATGCAGAATGGAAGGGTGATAGCCTATGCTTCAAGGCAGTTGAAGAAGCATGAGCAGAACTATCCTACACATGACCTTGAGATGGTTGCAGTGATCTTTGCTTTGAAGATTTGGAGAAATTATCTGTACAGGGTGACTTGTGAGATATTTACTGATCACAAGAGCCTTAAGTACATTTTCCAGCAGAGAGATCTGAATCTGAGGCAGAGGAGATGGTTGGAATTGTTAAAGGATTATGACTGTGAGATATTATATCATTCGGGTAAAGCTAATGTGGTAGCAGATGCCTTGAGTAGAAAGTCCTCAGGCAGTCTTGCTCACATCAGTGTTGAAAGGAGACCATTGATCCAGGAATTGCATATGTTGGTGGATCAAGTTCTGATGATGAAGATCCGTAGATTTGGTGGTCTGTTAGCTCAATTTAAGGTGCGATCTGTATTGAGGGATAGGATTAAAGCAGCTCAGAGCCGAGATCCTATTCTAGAAGAGCTTGCAAAGAATGTTCAAGTAGGGAAGTTCACTAATTTCACACTCGATGATGATGGTGTGTTGTGGATCAGTGGTAGATTGTGTGTTCCTGATGTGGATGATTTGAGAGAAGAGATCCTAGAGGAAGCACATTCTACAGCCTATAGCATACATCCGGGTGTCACTAAGATGTACCACAGTATCAGAGACTCATACTGGTGGGATGGATTGAAGAAGGATGTCACTGATTATGTTGCTAAGTGTCTGATGTGTCAACAAGTGAAAGCCGAACATCATAAGCCTTCTAGGAAGCTTCAGCCTCTTCCTATTCCCGAGTGGAAGTGGGAGAGGATAGCTATGGATTTTGTGGTTGGATTACCTCATTCGAAGGATGGATACGATTCCATCTGGGTGATTATAGACAGGTTAATGAAGTCTGCATATTTCCTACTTGTGAAAGCCACTTATTCTGTAGCTAGATTGGCGAAGCTGTATGTGAAGCATATTGTGTGCCTTCATGGAGTACCTGTGTCCATTGTGTCAGATAGAGGTTCAGTGTTTACTTCTCATTTTGGCAGAAGTTGCAGGAAGCGATGGGCACTAGGTTGGACTTCAGTACTGCTTTTCATCCTTAGACAAACGATCAATCTGAGAGGACAATCCAGACACTGGAAGATATGTTGAGGATGTGTGTCTTGGATTTGGGAGGTAGCTGGGATGATCATTTGCCACTCGTAGAGTTTGCATATAATAACAGCTACCATAGCAGTATTGGCATGGCACCATATGAGGCATTGTATGGAAGGAAGTGTAGATCCCCGTTGAGTTGGGATGAGATTGGTGAGAGAGCTTTGACTGGACCTGAGATGGTTCAAGATGCTGCAGAGAAAGTCGTCGTGATTAAGCAAAGATTAGAGATCGCAGTTAGCAGGAAGAAGAGCTATACGGATCCTAGACGCAGAGATATGGAGTTTCAGGTTGGAGGTTTCATTTTTCTGAAAGTATCTCCGATGAAGGCTGTTATGAGATTTGGCAGGAAGGGTAAGTTAGCACCGAGATATATTGGACCGTTTAAGATTCTGGAGAGAGTTGGCACTGTTGCATATCGGTTGGATTTGCCTCTGAGTATGTCACAAGTGCATCCAGTGTTTCAT
Organism: Mallotus nudiflorus; assembly: GCA_947683625.1. Classification (NCBI taxonomy): domain Eukaryota; kingdom Viridiplantae; phylum Streptophyta; class Magnoliopsida; order Malpighiales; family Euphorbiaceae; genus Mallotus; species Mallotus nudiflorus. The sequence continues at coordinate 176,164 of CANTUR010000862.1, forward strand.
ATCTCAATGTTGAGGAAGTATATCTCAGACCCTTCGCACGTGTTGTAGCCCAACAATGTAGAAGTGAGTGAAGATTTGACATTTGTGGAAGAACCTGTGGCGATCGTAGATTATCAAGTTCGACAGTTACGTTCAAAACAGATTCCGATGGTCAAGGTTCTGTGGCGTAGCAACAGAGTTGAGGAGCATACGTGTGAGACTGAAGCTAAGATGCGAGCTTCTTACCTGTATCTCTTTCCTTCCTGATCCTGTAATCTTTTCTTTCTGGAATTTGGGGACGAATTCTTGTAAGGGGGGGAGACTGTAATATCCCGTATTTTTAAATATTTTTATACTGCATCGGGATATGCAGTGTTAATAATTTTTGTATATATATTATGATATTTTTACGAGTTGATATGTATTTAAAACCTATTTTAATTATTGTGTATTATTTAAAGTGCTTTACGTAAAATTTTCCCGGGACTTGCATTTTCGAGGAAATTTTCACGTAAATAATTTACTATTAATTATTTTAAATAGATTTACGAACTTGCATGAACTCATATATATTTTTAAAGTACTAAATAAAATATATATGTGTATTTATTTAATTAATTAGGGTTTAATAAATTACCCTAATATTTTATTATTTATTAATTTGTTTTAATATTATTTAATTATTTTTTTAAGGTGTATTAAATTTTAAAATATTAAATTATTAGTGTGTGGTGTATATTTAATGTGTGTAATTTAATATTATTTTAATATATAGTATAAAGTATATATATATACATATATACATTTAATATTTAACAAAAAATTAAAGTTTGATATAATTACCAAATTGCCACCCGAGCTTCTCCCTCACTCCCGATCACTTCCCTCACCGTTCTGGTCACTGTCGTCCTGATTTCTTATCATTGGTGTGCTGTCCGGCGTGCCACCTCCTTCCTCAGCCTCTTCCGCCGCCTGTTGCAGCCGTTTCTACCGTCTGGAGGTCGATTTCGGCCGGAGAAGCCGAAAGTTGGAGCAACGTCGTTCACGATGATTCTGGCCACCATTTTTGACACCACTGGTCTCTTTCTTCTCCTTGAGCTCCGATGAGTGTGATTCCAAGCTTTGTTTCACTTAAAATGGTCTTGATTTGCTTAGGTTTCAATTTTTTGAATTCGGCCTATTAGGGTTCTTGAATTTTTTGAACTTCAATTTGATTGATTCATGAAAAATTCCTTCACAAATATTGATCCTAGTAGCTTAATCTACATGTGTGAATTTTTGTGGAATTTTTGGAGATTATTTTGATTTTTGGGTATTTTTGAATATTTTAATATTATTTTCTAATTTTCGAAAATTAATTAATTAAATTATGAAATTGTGTTTTATGATGAATATAGGTGTTGAAATGAATTATAGAAATTTATTTGGAATTTTTATGAATTTCTATGTATTTATTTTGAATTATTTAGGTTTATGTAATTTTGGGAAAATTAGGTTAATTGTGTTTTTAATTGAGATTAATTGGTTAATTGAGTTTAATTATTGATATTATAGATAAATATGTTGAGAAAATTAATTTTGGATAATTATACTATTTTTTGGTGAATTTTTGAAGTAATTATAGTATATTTATATATATAGGGGTATTTTGGTAATTTTACACGAAATTGGCTAAAAATGTAATTTAATTGGTTTTAATAGTTATTTAAGGTATAAAAATGATTTCTAAAAATTATTTAGTTTTTTTAATTAATTAAAACTATTTTTCGTGAATTATTTTCAATTATATATATAATACACGGTTTTACTAATAAAATGTGTTTTAAGGCTAATTATGTAATTTCTATGTATAAAATGTATTTCTATGTTATAAGGGTATTTTTGGTAATTCTGAAATTATTTTGTGATTGTGGACCCCGGTCGGTAGACTGTAGTTTGGAGTCCGACCGAGGGGTTATGAATGGATTGTTGTGCCTGTTTTTCAAAGTGTGTTTCTTTGCAGGGCCAGCTCTACTCTTTGAGTAGAGAGATGTCCATTTTACAGGGGAGGTTCTGTCGAATTTTTGGTAGAATTCTCGTAAAACATGATGTCCGATCGAACCCTAATTTCGATTCTGTGTTTAATATTCTAGATCGAGTTTCTAGGACTTTCTGTTAGGTTTATTCTGATTTCTGTCATTATTATTTGTTTAGTTGCGCCAAGACCGAGGCCTAGTGGACCAGGCCCATCGGACCCATCTCGAGGAGCGCACTAAGTGTGAGTTACTATTTTATATATATATGCTTTAGGATGCATGATTTTAGAAATATATGTTTTATTTTGATTAAATATGCATAAATAATGTGATTAGTATTTAAGTATATCTTTAGTTTATTTTTGGTTTATTTTTGGTATATATTAAATTATATGCATGTTTTATTAATAAATTATATTTAAAATGTTTTTAAATATATTTCTAGCTTAATTTGTAATTTGATTGGATTTATTTGACATATATATATACTCGAAATATACCTGGTTTACTTTTGGTATATTTCCAGTATATATATGGTTTATATTGTTATGTTATTTAAATTCATGCATCATTTATTTGTGAATGAATTTTTGATATTTATTATTGAAGGATATCAATAGAACGTGCTACCTAGTGGGCAGCACTAGGACCGAGTACGTACCGGTACGCTTATAGCATTTAGGCTATATTACTAACCTGTTTGAGGATATTGATTGGATATGATTATTTGATGTGTGATATGATTTGGGAGTGTGATTACTGGAGCTCGGTTGACCTAGTGTCTCGGGGCCAATCACACTGGCAGTTAGACTGCTGGAGCTCGGTCGACTTAGTGTCTCAGGGCCAGTCTACTGTCTAAATGGAATAAGTGAATATATTTGGAATAAGTGAGCCTGTATGGCTAGAGTGTTGTCTAACACTGTTTTGAGGTTGCGATTTTCTAGGGTTCTATTTGATCCTTCATAAACAATGATTTTCAATAAAACATATAAAATGATTTTACTGCATCTGTGTGTATTTGCCTGTATATATACATATTAGATATATACTATTGATTGTATGCATTGTCATTTAGTGTGCATGTATATATATTATAGTAATTCACTCAATGAGGTCTGACTCCCCTCCGTTGACTAATTTTTCAGGAGAGTCATCATCTTCAGACCTCAGTAGTAGGCCTGCACGCCGGATTTCTTCCGCCCCGGCTTCTTTATGTAAACTGCTTCTCTGAGTCTTGAGTTTTATTTTATCTAGACACTGCAGTAGTCATTAAATTGTTAAAGAGATGTTGTATTATATTTGAACTGGATTTGTATTAAGAGTTTATATATATATGAGATGAGTATTTAATTTAAATCCAGTTGGTGGAAATGTTATTGTGATACTTATGATTTTTATTTCCGCTGCACTGTATTTTATTTAACTGTGATATTATTATTATTATTAGTGCATGTTTATTTTATTTTTTTAGGCTTGCTACGGGTTCTGGATTCGAAAGAATTCCCGTTCCCTAGCGCCGGTCATGGCCCCTGTTTTGGGTCGTGACAGATATACATGCTCTTCCATACTCAAATAAACCAGTATATCATCGATGAAGACTACCATAAATTGATCCACATACGGTCTGAATACCCTATTCATCAAGTCCATAAAAGCTGCTGGTGCATTAGTAAAACCAAAAGACATCACCAGAAACTCATAATGGCCATATCTAGTGCGGAATGCCGTCTTAGGGACATCGGCTTCACTAATCCGCAGCTGATGATAACCCGACCTCAAATTAATCTTAGAAAAGAACTGTGCACCTTGTAGCTGATCAAACAAGTCATGTATCCTCGGGAGAGGATATTTGTTCTTCACTGTCACCTTATTCAGCTGTCTGTAGTCAATGCATAGTCTCAAGGTACCATCCTTCTTCTTCACAAACAGGACTGGTGCACCCCAAGGAGAAACACTGGGTCTGATAAAACCCTTATCCAAAAACTCTTGCAACTGCTCCTTTAACTCTCTTAACTCTGCAGGAGCCATTCTGTAGGGTGGCATAGATATAGGAGTAGTACCTGGAACCACATTTATACATAATTTAATCTCTCTGTGAGGTGGTAAAACTAGCAACTCCTCAAGAAAAACATCAGGAAACTCACAAGCAACAGGAACATCCGTGAGTGACAACTTCTCCACTGAAGTATCCCTGACTAATGCCAAATATCCCTGACATCCCTTCCTCAATAACTTCCTAGCCGTAATAGCAGAAATAGGATTCTTAGGTGCTGAACTCCTATCACCCACAAACTTAAAATCTTCTTCATCAAGAATTCTGAAAGTCACCTCTTTATTCCTACAATCTACCACGACATAGTGCTGAGATAACCAATCCATTCCCAGAATAACATCAAACTCCATCACATCCAACAGAATCAAATCAGCGGGTAATTCTCTATCTCCCACGAGAACTAGACAACCAGAAAGAATAATATCGATGTCCAAAGAATTGCTCAGAGGAGTGGCAATGGACAAAAGAAAAGCCATCCTCAAAGCTTGCCAACAAGACTTGGAAGCAAAAACGGGAGAAACGAATGAATGTGTGGCACCCGGATCAAACAAAACCCATGCATCAAGGTAATAGATAGAAACAATACCTGCCACGATTGCATTAGATGCCTGAGCATCCTGCTGAGTGAGATGGAAGACTCTGGCCTGTCCTCGACCTCCCTACTGACTGGTAAAAGCTTGGCCAACACCTCTGGCACCTCCTCTAGTACCTCTACCACGACTCTATTGTGGAACAAGCTGAGTGGAACTCTGATGTTGAGCTGGGGGTAACTGAAATGGAATGGGTGCAGCACTAGCAATCGACTGCTGTGGGAATCATGGAATTTGCGACTGTTGATACCCGGAGTAAGGACATGATCTAGAAAAATGTCCTGTCTGCCCGCATCTGAAGCATGTCAGTGGTGTCAGATAACACGGTCCCTGATGGACTCTATCGCAGGTCTGGCATACACTGGCAGCTGATCCAGAACCTACGACCACTGCTGCTACTCGAAGCACCTGACCCAAATCTGAACGATCTATGCTAACCTCCACGGCCATGTCTACTGCTCTGATGCACTCGCTGCTGCTACCTCTGACTCTGCTGAGTCGGACCTCTCTGCTGACTACTCGAACCAACATGAAAACTCGAATATGGTGTAGTCTGCAATCCACTCGACTGAACTCCCAGCTGGTAATAATCAGGCATCACTTCCTACCTAACTAGCCGCAGCTCAATCTCCTTGGCCAACTCAATCACAGACTCTAGAGTAAGGCCTGCTGTAGGCATACCAACAAATGTTGAACCCAATCCGATGACATAGGTAGTGACTGCGAAATACTGGTCTCGCATTAGATCCTCTGCATATCTACCCAGCCGAAGAAACTCTCGGATAACTCCTCAACTGATCGATCACCATGAGAAATGCTGGTCAATCGAAGACAATAGCTCATACGGAGAGGCTCTGGATAGAATCTCCTCATAAATTGCTCTCGAAATTGAGCCCAGGTCATCGTCATCATATAGGGCTGAATCATCTGAATAAACCAGTCTAGGGCTGGTCCCTTGATAGACAACTCGACGATCATAATTCGTTGGTACTCGGTGTGAGCTGTCCGAGTCTTAGTCTCGATCGTATGCAGAAAGTCTAACGGATCAAAAGTCCCATCAAACACAATCCTGCCAACTCTAGCATAGAACAAAACTGCCTTAGGGTCAGACATACCCTACTGATAGGCAGGCTGAACCGACGGAACAACTGGAGGTACAGGAACATCAAACTCAGGCTCAATAGGCTCCTCGTCCTATAACTCTCTTTGCCTACAGTGACCTGCCGCTCCTCGAGGTCTACCTCTGCCATGACCTCTACGTCTAACTGGCTACTCAGGAGGTAAAAACTCATCCTGAAAGGACTCATCATCCTCGACCTCAACGATCGGTGGAGCGACATGCGCTCGCCTCCTCATTCTGAAAACACAACAGAATGATTCAGACAAAATAGACAACGGAGGATTAACGCAGAAAACTAAAGCAAGGAATACTTATCAAGACGTACTCAACCTAATTCATTGTAGTAGTTACCAAAAGAAAACACAACTTTAAAACTAGGGCCACGACTCACACAACTAAGCCCTGACACAAAACTCTGCTCTGATACCAACTTTGTCACGACCCAAAATAGGGGCCATGACCGGCGCTAGAGAACGGGAATTCTTTAGAATCCGGAACCCGTAGCAAGCCTAAAATAAAATAAAACATGCAATAGTAATAATAACAGTATTTAATGCAGCGAAAATAAAATCATTATTATAAAAATAATAATTCCATCAACGAAATTAAATCCATATCTCATATATATAAATCTTTTAATACAAATCCAGTTCGAATTCTTAAAATACATAATTCATACAAATATAATACACAAAACCCATAATTTATTTACAACTACTGCAGTGTCTAGATTATAAAAATAAAACTCAAGACTTAGATAAGCAGTTTACATAAAGAAGCCGGAGCGAAAGAAATCCGGCGTACAGGCCTGCTACTAAGGTATGACAAAGATGACTCTCCTGAAAAATGGTTAACAGAGGGGAGTCAGACCTCACTGAGTGAATTACTATAATATATATACATGCATACTAAATGACAATGCATACAATCAACAGTATATATCTAATATGTATATATACAGGCAAATACACACAGATGCAATAAAATCATTTTATAAATTTTTACTGAAATTCACAGTTTATGAAGGATCAAATAGAACCCTAGAATATCGTGACCTCAAATAGTGTTAGACAACACTCTAGCCACACAGCCTCACTTATTCCAAAATATATTCACTTGGTCCATTTGGACAGTAGACTAGCCCCGAGACACTAAGTCAACCGAGCTCCAACAGTCTGACTGTCAGTGTGATTGGCCCCGAGAAACTAGGTCAACCGAGCTCCAGCAATCACACCTCCAAACCATATCTCACACATCAAATAATCATATCCAATCAATATCCACAAATGGTTAGTAATATAGCCTAAATGCTATAAGCGTACCGATACGTACTCGATCCTAGTGCTACCCACTAGGTAGCACGTTCTATTGATATCCTTCATTAAAATATAAAGCATACATTCATAAAAATAAATGATGCATGAATTTAAGAAAAATAGCAACAATAACCATATATATACTAGAATTATACCAAAAGTAAACCAGGTATATTTTGAGTATAT